>PVLA01007189.1:0-109545 GCA_004027455.1 Hydrochoerus hydrochaeris | reverse complement strand
GTGCCATGCAAAAACTCAAAAGAAAATTATCTTGTTTTGAGACAGATTAAAATGGAAACAAAAAATGCCCAAACGTGTGAGATGATCAAAAGACATTCTAAAGAAAGACTTTATAGAAACAAATGTCTACATTTAAAAAAACAAGATTTCAAATGAAGAAATATCATAGCTAAAGAGACTAGAAGAAGGAAAGGAAATGAATGAAGCAATGGGCACTGGGCAGTGGGCAGTGGGCCCGATCATTCCAGTAGGAGGGAATATATTGTCCCTGGTGTTATCCAGAATTGCTAGTGAAATTTGCTCAGAATTGCTAATGCTAGTGTGTCCTTACATAATAAAAATTCGGTTTCATTAATTTTAAAACATATATCAAGAATGTACCTTTAAAGGCCTGAGGATGAGGTGGAATGTTCCAGCACCCATCCAGCTGGCAGGTCAGCAGGAAGAGAGGCAAAGCTGCCCAGCTGATAGCCAATTCCAGCTGTCAGGTGGGAAGGTGACACAGCTGTGCAAGTGACACAGCTGACCCAGCTGCCTGCAGCTGCATGAGGCATCCCAGGCAAAGCAGCAGAGAAGCTGTCAGATGATGGACAGTATCACAGAGAGGATAAATCATTCCTTTGAGCCTCTAAGGTCTGAGGTGCTGCCTGGTGCTGCAGTGGGTGAGGGAAGTGCAATAAACCAACCAACTCAAAGCATCTGTGTAGACCCCAACGCGGCTCTAATTCCCACCCACTTTTCCTCGCGGGAGCTCTGGTTTATATGGGAGGCAACAACTGCAGCTTCCTCTGCTTCATCAGATCCCCAAACACAGACTCTGAGAACACGGACCTCCAGGACACGGGCTGAGTGCGCTTCTCCTTGCTGCGGCTCCTGCAGGGAACATTCGTTGTCCAGCTGAGAAAGGCTGTTTCGGTTCATTGATGAGAGGCCTCAAATCTGGGCCCCTAGTCAGCTGGGCTAATGAAGAGGAATTTTAAGGGCTCTGGGGAGTAGGCAGGTCTGGTCCTGGTCGTGTCTTGGATCTTGGCTGTGTGCTGTGGTGTCTTCCAGGGCTTTCACTCCTTCCGTCCTGTGTCGTGGGCTCACGGTCAGCACCCTGCCCTTCACTGTAGTCTGTGGGGCTCGCAGTCCTGAACCTAAGCTTCGGTGAGTTTGAGACTCTTAGCTCCCTCCAGCTCAGGTTGCCCTTAGGTCAGAATTCAAGGTGCCTCTCAGGACACATTCTGTAAAACACCTTACAGGACACTTAAAAATGAAGTTAGTTTTTACAAGGCCTAGCAGGATGGAAGGAGTTTAGCTCCCAGGCTGGGGGTGTTGTCATAGGAGCCCGGGTCCTGGCTGGAGCAGCTGGGCACCACCTGCCAGCTGACGAGACTCACTGACCACGGGTACAGAGCAGCAGCCCCCAAGCCTGACAGAATCAAGCCAAGCCCTGCACTGGGTACCAATCTTCTGATACAAGAACCTGGCAGATCCAAGGTCAGCCTTCCAGCACAAGATCCAGTGGGCCACTGGGACCCACTACTGAAGAAGACATAAGAAGACAGCAGCAGCTGACTTGGGGGCCACTGTCCCCTTGTTCTTGCCTTGGTCTCTCTGCTGGTTGGATGTGTATCTGCTCTTTTCCTTTGGAGCACACTTGTCTCCCTGAGCATTTCTTTTGAGTTTCTTTTGCTTTTCCTCTTTGCTTTTCTCATTTCTGTCATAAAATAGAAGTAATCTTTCATATGCACAAGTTGTCCAGATGAACTCACCAAGCTGTACAGTAAAAACCTGGGAAATGCTGCTGGTCTCTACTCCATCCCGTAACAGTGTGGAGCCAGAGGAGAGAGGGGGCTCGTAGAGTCAGAGAAGTGAGGAGCACAGGGGATCAGTCCCATTTCCATTCCCATTCCAGCACAGGGGCTGCCCATTCCCACACTCTGCTGTGACCCAAATGTGGCTCCTGAGGTTCTTGGGGTTAAGGACCGGTGAGAAGATGAGAAAAATATGGAAAAGACAAAGCTGGGGTTAGTTGGAGCCTTTACTCTCCTGATGGGAAGAAAGGGACTGCTCAACCACTGTAGCATCTTTATTTATACCCTCCACAGAAAAGTATCAATTTCAATTCCACTGCCCAGCAACTTGTTTCCCTGGCAGGCCTGGCCCCCTGCCTTCTCAGTGCTGGAGCAACTTGTTTACGTAGTTTATTTTGGTTTCTCTGATTTCTCTGGGCTGGACTTTCTTCAGCCCCACACACTTGAACAATCTCCAGCTTCAACGGCTCAGCTCCCCACAACACTCAAAGGGTTTTGTCCTGTCATGGAGTCCTGGAGACAGAAGTCTCACTTTTTGATCATTTCATTCTTGGAAATTGCTTTAGGTCCATAAAAGATGACGCTGAGTTAGAAGAGGTGCATATTTACAACTCTCAGCCCATGTTTGTAAACACCTAGTGTGGAGAAGATCTAGCCCATTCAGTAAAGGCTCAGTTAAACCTGGTGAGGCACCACGCATTGTGTAGTAGTTTTTGGTGACTTTTAGTTTGAAATGACATTTGGCTAGTCAAACTTTACAAGCCTCATCACTCTAAGATATTGAAGGGTGCATAAAGCAGAGCATGGTGGACCCTTCTGTAAGAAAAATTGTACTTCTTGGCCCAACATCTGGCAGCCTCCCACCATGGACATCCCTTATATACATAGGGCTCTATTCAGAGAAGAGAATTTTGCCCAGCGTGGATGCTTTGCCCAAGGTCACATGTTCAGCGAGGGCTGGGACAGGGATTGGAGCCTAGTTCTCCCTGACATCCACTGTTCCTTCCATGCAGACATACTTTCCCTACAGACAGGCACAGAAGGAAACCAGGAGGATGGTGTGACAGTCACAGACCCCTGCTGCCCTCCTCCCTACCACGATGACCTTAACATGAAACTCAGCCCTTCTGGGTCCAAACTCAGCCTTTACTCATCTAAATGACTGTAATTTGGTGTCTTGCAGTGCCCTGGCTTTCCCCACTCTCCTCTCTGTTTGTCTCTGACTCAGTTCTTCCTTTCAGAAAGTAACTGTCAGCTGGGGATTTAGCTCAGCAGCATAAGCACCTGCCTTGCAAGTGCGAGATCATGAGTTCGATCCTTAGTACATCACAAAAAATTTTAAAAAGATAGACAAAGCTAACCCAGATAGTAACTGTCCACCTAATTGTCTCCCTATTGTGAACCCCATGCTCTTCCTTGGGGCTGTGAGCTCAGAGCCCTGGGGTCTCAGGCATCCCCAACACAACAGCCAAGGTGAGTGCCTCACTAGGAGACTCTCATTCTGAGAGGAATTTTGTTTTCTCTCCAGTAACTGTTTCTTGTCAAAACTGATCAAAAGATCACAATGTGGGAAGGAGCAGGAGAACACCCATCCACTCAAGGAAGGAAAAGACACTCTGTCCCCTTGTATGGGTTTTCCGTTGCTGCTTAAAAAATCACTTGCCTCATTGGCTTCAAACCATGCAGCACATCACCTTACAGTTCTGGGAGGGAGGAGTCTGACCCCAGCTTTCCTTGGGAAAGCTGCAGGGAGAACTGGTTTCTTTGCCTTTTCCAGCTTCACAGACCACCATCTTCATTTACTGGCCCACAGATCTTTCCTTGTATCACTGCTTCCTCTTCCTCCATGGTCACATTGCCTTTCTACCACTCTGCTCTCCTGTCCTAAGAACCTTGTGCTTAGATAGATCCTCCCAGGAAATCCAAGCTCAGCTTCCAACTCAAGGTCCTCAGCATGACCACAGCTCCCAAGTTTCTCTTTCCGTATAAGTTAGGATGGACTCCAGAGATGAGGCTATGAGTATCATTGGAGTTAATGACATTATTCAACTTTCTAACCCCTCTCATCCCCCTACCTAAAGAAGAATCCAAAATACCATGGCTGGGAGAAAGAGAGGACATAGAAAAATAAACAGATTCATAAAGATTCATGAGGCAAGAGCTGGGAAGGACCTGAGAATCAGGGGCTGCTGGTCTGCAGGTTTTAGGGGATGGAGGACCTCTTCTACCACTGCCCCTCATGTGAATCCAATGGGGGCACAGCTGTGTAAAGGCTCCTTGATTTTGTGACCCAGAAAAACAAAAACACTATTTACACTTAGTGAAGAGAGTCTGCGAAGGAAATGAATCTAAGAGAGTCTGTGGTGAGGGGAAGGCAGAAGTCTGTTGCAGTAGGTTGAAGACTGAGTGGACAGCAAGGAAAGGGTGACTATGAGTGTGAGCAACTCTGAAAGCAAAATGCAAAGGTAGAGAGAGAGAAATATATTATGGCCGGAAGCAGTTGCAAACCAAAGAAAGGAGGGTGAGATCTGACAGGTGAAGTCAATGGGTGGGTGTGGAAGACACTGTAGGAAAGGAAATTAAATATTTCCAAAATTTTCTGAATCCTCCCCCTTGAAGGAAAAAAAAGAAAGTGCAAAAATTCAGGTGAGAGGAATTCCAGCTTTCCAGCACTGGCCCAGGGAGAGTTTGGGGCATCATTCCCAATGCTTGTGTGTCTGTCCAGCCCCTTAGGATACTGGACTAGCCTGGAGAGGTTTCTTGGTCTTCAGTGGACCATGCCCAGCAACTTTCATTCAACCAGGGGAGCCAGGCCAACACCGAGAGGGGAACCAGACCCATGCCACAAGGGGAGCCAAGGCCTGTGAGTCCTGGGAGCTGAGGATGCAGGAGGTGATTTCCAACATGCCCAGGAAAAGTTTTGGAACATCACTCAAAACACAGATATATAAGAAAATGACAAAATGAAAGACCAAAATGCAATCTCAAACCTCCAGCCCATCCCAAGAAAGCCTGGGATCCATGTACATAGAAGACAATACTAGTCATACACCTGAAATACCTGAAATGATATCAACTGAAATAAAGAAACAAGTACAGAAAGCTATGAAGGAACTCAAATCAGAAATAATCTCCCAGGAAAAAGAAGAAATCATAAAAGTAGTGAAAGAAATACTGAACATATCTAAAGGAGACACAGCTAAAAAATTAGAGGAACAAAGCAAAAAGATAGAATCCCTGAATGAACAGTATAACAAACAGAATACATGAAGCAGACTCAAAGAGATATACAGGAAGTCAAAAATTCTATTGAAAGTTGCCAAAACTGCCTCAACAAAAGTGAAGATAGAATTTCAGACCTTGAAGACTGCAGCTAGTGAACAGGAAAGATCTTTTAAAAGTAACAAGAAATTAGGCAATAACAATTAATCAGCTGCAAGATGATACAATGAAAAACAATATAAGATTAATAGAGATAAATGAAAAAGAAGGGGACAACAGAAATTATATCAAGAGGCTATTTACAGAAGTCAGAGATGAAAATTTCCCAAACATGAGAATGGAAACTGACATACAGATTAGTGAAGCATATAGAACTCCAAACAGCCATAACCAAAATAGTACTACATCCAGACATATAATAATCACCATCCCAGAAATCCAACATAAGAGCAGAATATTAAAAGCCGTTAGAGAGAAAAGACAGATCACCTATAAAGGAAAACCTATCAGAATCACAGCAGACTTCTCAACACAAACAATGAAGTCAAGAAGAGCATGGAGTGAAATATTTCACATCCTAAAGGTAAATGACCTCCAACTCAGACTGATGTACCCTGAAAAACTGTCCTTCAAAATGGATGGAGATATAAGATACTTCCATGACAAAGAATAGCTGAAGAACTTCATAACCACCAAACCAACCCTGCAAAGACTGCTGAAAGACATTCTAGATACACCTAGGGAAAAACCACTAAGCAAGACAGACAATTAAATAGAATGGAAAGGTAAATATACAGTAGCATAAAGATAACAGGTCAACAACAAAATGATATATAACAGTTATAACCATTAATGTAATTGGCCTCAATTTACCAATTAAAAGAAACAGACTGGTAGAATGGATCAAGAAATGATGTCCAACCATATGCTGTCTATAAGAAACCCATCTAACCCAAAAGGAAATTCATAGACTGAAAGTCCAAGGATGGAAAACAATACTTAATGCAACAGGAATTCAAAAAAAAGCAGGGGTAGTTATTCTGTTTGCAGACAATGTGAACTTCAAACCAAGAATGGTCCAAAGAGATAAAGATGGTCACTACATACTAGTTAGGGGAGAACTTGAAGAGGAAGAAATAAGAATCTTAAATATATATGCACCAAATTCTAGAGCACCCAACTATACAAAGCAAGTATTAACAGAAATGAAAAATCAAATAAGCAATAACACAATTGTAACAGGAGGCCTTAACATGGCATTGACACAAAGGGACATAACAACTAGACAGAAAATCAACAAAGAAATAACAGAACTGAATTATACCTGAGAACAAATGGACTTGATAGAAGTATACAGAGGGTTCCATCCAACAACAACAGAATATACATTCTTCTCAGCAGTACATGGGACATTCTCTAAAATAGATCATATACTAGCCCACAAAATATATTTAAGTAAATGCAAAAGAATTGAAATTATCCCATACATGTTATTGGATCATAGCATCATGAAACTAGAAATTAATGATAAAAGAAACTGCAAAACCCCATAAACACATGGAAATTGGATAATACACTCTCGAGCAATCAGTGGTTCATGGAGGAAATTAAAGAAGAAATTAAACCATATCTACAACCAAATGAAAATACAAATACAACATACCAGAATCTGTGGGATGCAATGAAAGTGGTCCTCAAAGGAAAATTTATTTCACTGCATTATCACATTAGGAAAATAGAACAAACACAAATAAACAACCTAATCCCACACCTCAAATATCTAGAAAAAGAAGAGCAAGCCAAGCCCAAAGCCAAAAGAAGGGAGGAAATTATAAGGATCAGAACAGAAATTAATGCAATTGAGACTAAGAAAACAATACAAAGAATCAATGAATTAAAGAGTTGGTTCTTTGAAAGAATAAATAAAATTGTTAAGCCCCTAGTCAACATAATTTTAAAAAGGAAAGAAAAACTCAAATTCATGCAATATGGAATGAAAAAGGTGAAATCACTACTGACTCTGTGGAAATACAGAAGATCATCAACACTTATTTCAAAAACTTCTACTCTCCTTAGTTCAATAACACAGAAGAAATGGACAGATTCCTAGAAACATATGAACCACAAAAGCTGGATCAAGAAGATGTAAAACTGCTGAATAACCCAATTTCTATTAATGAAATTGAAAATGTAATTAAGTCCTTACCAACAAAGAAGAGCCCAGGCCTCAACGGATTCAATGCAGAATTCTACAAGAAATACAAAGAAGACTTAATGCCGACACTCCTCAAAATCTTCAATGAAATCAAAAATGTGAAGCAATTCTCCCTAAGTCATTCCTGAAAGCAAATATTACTCTAGTACCAAAACCTGAGAAAGACCCAACTAAAAAAGAGAACTGCAGGCCAATCTCCCTAATGGACAAAAATTCTCAATAAAATATTGGCAAACAGGATGCAGCAAATCATCAAGAAGATTATACAACATAACCAAGTGGGATTCATCCTAGGTATGCAGGGATGGTTCAACATACATAAATAAATAAATGTAATCCACCATATCAATACAGCCAAAAGTAAGAATCACATGATCATTTCTATAGATGCAGAAAAAGCTTTTGATAAGATCCAACACCTATTCATGATAAGAACCTTACAGAGAATTGGAATAGATGGTCTTTAACCGCAATACAATAAAGGTCATCTATGACAAACCAACAGACAGCATCATATTAAATTGCCAAAAACTGAAAGCCTTTACCTTAAAATCAGGCACAAGACAAGGATGTCCCTTAACACCATTCCTATTCAACATAATACTGGAAATACTAGCCAGAGCAATTAGACAAGAGAGAGAAATAAAAGGAGTAAAGATAGGAAAAGAGGAACTTAAACTATCATTATTTGCAGATGACATGATACTCTACATAGAAGACCTCAAAACTCCATTGAAAGACTCCTAGATATAATAAATTCAGCAACATAGCTGGATACAAACTCAATACTCAAAAACCGATAGCATTCCTATACACTAACAACAAAATCACTGAGAGAGAAATAAGGGAAGCCACACCCTTCACACTAGCATCCAAAAAATGAACTACTTAGGAATTAATCTAATGAAAGAAGTAAAAAAAAGAAATACATAGGGAAAATTATAATACCTTGAAAAAAGAAGTCGAAGAGGACCTCAGAAAATGGAAAGACATCCCTAGTTCATGGATAAGAAGAATAAATACTGTGAAAATGGCCATTCTCCCAAAATTGTTATACAGATTCAATGCAATCCCAAGGAAAATACCACTAACATACCTCATAGATCTAGAGAACTCACTCCTAAAATTCATCTAGAACCAGAAGAGACCTAGAATAGCAAAGGCAATTCTAAGCAGCAAAGCCAAGGCATGAGGCATCACAATCCCTGACTTGAAGTTATACTACAAAGCTACTGTAATAAAATCAACATGGTATTGGAATAAAAACAGATCTGAAGATCAATGGAATAGACTAGAAGATGCAACCACAACTATGAACACATTCAACCACCTTATATTTGATAAAGGGGCCAAACATGTTCACTGGATGAACAATAGCCTCTTTAATAAATGGTGTTGGAAAAACTAGCTATCCATATGCTGAAAACTAAAACTAGGCCCATGCCTATCACCATGTACTAAACTAAAATCTGAATGCATCAAAGATCTAAATATTAAAACAGAAACACTAAATTTGTTGGAAGACAAATTAGGTAAAAATCTTGAAGAAATAGGGGGTAGGTAGAGAATTCATAAACAAGAACCAAACTGCATGGGAAATACTTCCCAAAATCAATAACTGGGATCACGTATTTTTAAAGAGTTTCTGCATGTCAAAAGAAATCTCCAGCATAATGAGAAGTAAACCCATAAAGTGGGAAAAAACTCTCGGTGAACAATCCCTCAGACAAAGCACTTCTGTCTAGAACTTATAAAGAGTTAAAAAAATCTCAGACCCTTGAAATTCAAAGACCCAATCCAAAAATGGGCATGAAAGATGAACACACAGTTCTCAGATGAAGAAATATGAATGGCAAATAAATACATGAAAAAATGTTCATCATCATTGGTCATTAGAGAAAAGCAAATTAAAATCACACTGAGATTCCATCTCACTCCAGAAAGAGTGGCCAGGATCAAGAAAACTACCAACAGCAAATGCTGGAAAGGCTGTAGGGAAAAAGGAACTCTTCTGCACTGTTGGTAGGAGTGTAGACTGGTGCAACCACTGTGGAGGTCAGTCTGGAGATTCCTCAAAAAGCTGGGGTTGGAGATCCCATTTGACCCAGCTATTCCACACTTAAGCATATTCCCAAAGAACTGAAAACATCATACCATAGTGATATATGTGCACCCATGTTTATAGCAGCACAATTTGTAATAGCGAGATCTTGGAAATAACCTAAGTGTCCATCAACTGAGGAATGGATAAAAAAATTGTGGTACTTTTATACAATGGAGAACTACTCAGCTATAAAGAATGATCACATTTAGATATTTATAAATAAATGGGTGCATCTTGAATCTATATTCATAAGCAAAATAAATCAAACTCACATGTATAAATACTGTATAGTCTCCCTAGTGTAAGAAATAGTAAGAGTAAGTAAGATTCTATGGTAATCATGGTTCCCCATTATATTGCTTTGAAGTCTTATAATGTTTTCATGCATTGGTTGGAATGGTTTTATCCTGTTTTGTTTGACCTTATTATGCGTGACGGTATGAACAGCTACTTTGAAGAAAACAAGACATTATGGCAGCCATTGCTGTTTTAATATCATCTTGATTTGAAGTCCTACCATGCTTTTGTTCTTCTATTACCATTGGTTCTATCATGTTGTGTCTTATTGGATTTTAATATGTATAATAGTATAAACAAATTTTTTATGGAAAATGAGATATTATAGTAGCCATTGTTCATTTTCTGTTATTTGGTTCAGAATGTCTTGTAATACTTTCATTCTCTTGAATGGTTTTATTCTATTTTGTTATGTTTGATATTATTGTATGTGCAGCTATGCTCAACTATTTCAAAGAAAGAGACATTATGGTAGCTGCTGTTGATATCTAATTGTCATATTGTGAAGTGCTGTGTTGCTTGCATTGTTCTGTTCTGATCTGCTATATTCTGTACTCTTTTGTTTTATTCTCTGTAAACTAAAATTTTTTTTAAAACAAAAAAAAAGAAAAAAATTCAGGTGAGAATTTCCCTCCAAGAATGAAGATTTGTTTACTCTCTTTTGTCAGTTCCCCTAGCAGCAAGGATTTCCATGCAGGCTTCATATTAGGAGACATCGAGAAGCCTGGGAGGAAAAGAGGGGAGTGAAACAGGAAGAAAAGTTGGATAGTAAAAAGCTAAAAATGAGAACAACCAGAGTTTGATCCTCTGGTAACACAGGGAACAGAAGTCTGGTTACCGCAGCTGAGGCAAGAGGGCTTGGTGGAGAGTGCACCTCCTCCCGCCATCCTCCTCTGAGGCTCACCTGGGAGATGTGGGGTCCTGGCTCTGGGATCTTCCTTGTTTGCAGGGAAAGCTGCCATCTGCAGCTCTAGAGAGCCTGGTACGTTGCAGACATGGCCATTAGTATTCAAGAGAAATACAGCAAAGGGGAAAAGACCCAGAGATAAGACAGAGACTGCTATGTCTACTCAAAAAAGAATATGGTGCGTATCTCTGGAAGAGGAGCCAGGCCAGCCAGGTGCAGCCTGGCTCCTAGAAATTCAGTCTCTGGGACACACCACAGGATACATGGGCACAGCCCATACCACTGTGCCCTGGCCACCCACAATCATGCATGCAGTGACAATCCCCAGAGTCCCTGGGCTCCACAGGGCTGATGCTGAAAACATAGCTAGTTCCATTTCCTCTGCTGCTGAACCTGGCTGGGACACCAGGAGCCAAAGTGGTGAAAAGAGATATAAGGGCTTCAAGTCTTTGGCCAATTTTAATCTGCATCCAAGACATCTCTCTGTTTATATCAGCTCTATCCTGATATGTGATGGAGATGGCCTCTCCTGGAGATGCAGACAAGGAGGCTGTGTCTGGGTCTGGGTGATGTCCCTAATCACTGCTAAAGGGTAAAAAAGGAAAGTGTTATTTACAGTGCATGGCATTGTTATGCACCAAGTAGGAGCTGTCTTCAACTAGGACACAGAGTTTGCTGAAGTGACTTCTTCCAGGGCCCTCCCTCCTCACCTGATTTCCAGAAAGCCTGGCTCCAAAGAAGCCACACAGGGGCCACACGGAACATGCTGGCAGGGTGTGTTCAGAGCCTGGCTACTACATAAGGCTCCAGCTCCTTATAGGGCTGGGTTGGGGGTCATGTGAGGAGGAGACACGCAAAGCAGAGGCACCAGGACAAGGGCTGACAGTCTACGAGTCTTCATCCAATTTGGTCCATTCAGTCTCCTCCAGACAACTTGACAGCCATTGCTTTAAAGGATATGTGGATCTATGTCACACGAGTACTAATTTGTGTGGCAGACAGGGGCAGTGCTGCTGATATAAGACTTCCCGAGAGTCCAGTGCAGGTCCCCATGATCCTGATACTCTGGATCCTAACACAGCAGCCCTGTGTGAAGCAAGGGTGAATTTTTTTCCTGACTTCAGAGTGGAACAGAACCTACTGACATTAGAAATTGAAACCAGTATACCCCTTTAAAATATGCAATTAAAACATAATTTAAAGGAGCAAATCTTCAGAGCTTTTGCCCTTTCCCCCTGGAGTTCACCCCAGCTGGCCCAGGTGAGGTGGGATGGGTCTGAGAAAAGTAACAGCTCCAGGGATCCCATGAGCTGCCTGGAAGGAGAGTGGAGAATCCAGGAGATGAGGATGTGACCTGCTACCTGCCCCCACCATTTCCCTCTCACAGAAGACGGTCTCTCCCCACCCTGCCCTACCTGTCACCCCTTCCCTGCAGCGACTTCCACGCCCACCCACTGATTTCGCCTGTCACATCTCACCCTCCTTCCTTTGGCTCACGATTCCTTCTGGTCACCTCACTTCTCTCTTTCTCTCCCTTCACATTTTGCTTTCCAAGAGTTGCCTACACCCGCATCCACCCCTTCCTTGCTTCCTTTACTCTTCAACCTGTGACAACCAGCCTTCTGCCTTCACCACGTAATGGAAATGATAAATTATTACCAATGAATCAACCTAACTGAGCTGTCACCAGCTCCAGCATTTTAACCTTCTCTTCAGGACCAGACACTGTTGCTCTCTGCCTTCCTAGAATCCTCCCCCTTCACTTGGGTGAATCTGCTCTCAGTTCTCCCTCCACCTACCTAATTGCTCTTCTTTCTTTTACTGTCTAGAATGTTTTTCAGTATGCCCTGTACATGTCAGAAAAGTCCCTGGAATCTCACATCAGTCCTCTTCTCAATCTGCTTTGTCCCAAGCAGCTGATGGATGTGAAGATTTTCTTGCTGGTGATCATGGTTAGGAGCTGGGCAAGGGTCTACCCAGGGCTGTGGGAGAGAAGCTGGGCCTGTGATCCTTGAAAACTCACCTCAATCGGGCCATTCCCACAGGAAAATGCACCCTGAGGAAAGTATCTCAGGGTGATTCATTGGTATCCAATGGATATGCAGAGGCTTCTTGGCTTCCATCTCAACAAATCCATTATGTTTTGAACATACTGTAAGTGGGAAAATGCATGGAATTTTGTAGGTCTAACCTACTGAACATTGTAACTTAGCCTCGCCTGTCTTAAATACTCTCAAAATACCTCTATCAGCGTACAGTTGGGCAAAATTACCTAACAAGAACCTATTTTATAATGAAATCTTGACTTATGCACACACGTCGATGGGATTTACAGATATGACAGGATACAAAAATACAGACATGATGTCCAACCACTGCAGGCCGTGCTGTGGCCTGCTTCCCCTCTCCATCATGAGGGTCACTTGAAGCTGCTGCTGCCCAGCAGAGTGGAGAGTATCACATGGAACAGCGCCTGCCCAGGAAAAAACAAAATGTCAAAATCCAAAGTATGGTTTCTACTGACTGCATACTGTTTTCACATCAGCAATAAGCATCATAATGTGACCCGCCTGAAAGGTTCTTGCCCTAGTGTAAATTACTGTACAATTATGGCAGTGGTCTAACATGGCAGAAGGCCAAAGCAGGAACTTCCTACTTCTTTCTCAGCCCTAATTGCAACTCCCTGTCCTGTTTGCACACGCAGAGAATTCCAACCAGCTCCTCGTGTGTCATCAATGCCTACCATAAGCTCCACCCCCAGTCAAAGGTTACATATGTCCCATACCCCCCAAATCCCAGTGGAAGGAGAGGGCCCAGTGCCATGGGTCGTGTGCTCCTTCTCACATCCTCACCCCAATAAACCTGTTCTTTTGTACTTTTGCTTCTCTGTTGTGCCAGAAAGCTCTTCCATAACGCCCTGAAACTCGGATGGCAGAAGGCATTAGTTCCTGGGCCCCTCCCAGTTGCAGCTACCCTGACTATGAGCTGCCTATTTTCTTCTCCGGGACTGTTTACTTGCCGAGCCTGATCTGCATGCAACAGCGACCTTCCTCACCCATCACAGGTGAACTGACCTGCAGGGTTTTCTGTTTCTGGTCCTAAAATTCACAAGCTTGCATCAGAAAACCCATCCTTGCCATCCCTGGAGAGAGATACCAGTTTTCACATTCCTTGGGAAGCACAGCCTGAGGCAAAACTGTTATTTTGTTCCCTGGGACCCAGCCCCACACTCTTCGGTGATGGCCGGGGTGGGGGAGCAGGTGTCGGGACTTTCCACGTCACACTGTCAAAATAGGTGATGATCTCTTTTGTTAACTGTGAACTGGGACAATTTCCACGTTCCCTGGTGGGAGGAGCTAAAGCTCTTACATCCCCAGGCAAAGTTGTTTTCTCAGCTCACTTATAATTTGGTCTCAGGGACCATTTTCTGTCCCCCAAAAAACACATCTCTGGGGTGTCTGGTTCATAACCTTGGTGCTCTTGGCCTCAAGAAGGCTATGAAAACCAAAAAGCTGATCTTTTATTTATGCTTTTGTCACAATGGTGGCAAGTTGGCAGAAACCCTTCATTTTTAGGCCTTTTTCACTTTGAGGATGTGTCTTTCTTTCACTCTGTCTTGTATGATGGCCCAAATACTTCTGGCTTGCTCTGCTCCACCAGGAATTCTCTCTCCCTCCCCACCAGGCTGCTCAGATGATACGTCTCTTGTCTTTATGGCTCCTCCCTTGTATCTACCAGATCAAGTCCCACAGCTTTCTCAGCCAGAGGTTTCTGTGCCCCCCACATCATCCTCTCCCCCTTCCGCACCCCCAGTGGCCTCTAATCCTTCCCTTGGTTTCTCTCCCCAATCCCCAATTTCTCAATCCCCTCCACCTGAGCCATCTATTTCTTTGTCCCCTACCCCTGCACCACCATTTTCCCTACTGGCCCACCATACTGGGTCTCAGCATTCCAGCAAGCCACATGGTTCTCAGCAGCCATCTTGCTGCAGCTTGCATGGAGGACAGCCACCATTTTGTGGTCCTCTGCCACGTGACAGTGCACCACCCTTTTGCATGGACCCTCACCATGGGACCAGCAGCAGCCACCTACAGGTTGGTCCCAAGGGATTAATTCATATTCATGTTCCTTTTTTCCCTCTCTGACCTATCTCAGGTTAGTCATAAATTAGGTTCCTTTTCTGCTATTCTTATTTCAAGAGATCTCTATTAATTAATCTACCAAAAGATTTCACTAGCCTATTTATTATAGCTCAAATTGGCCAAATATATTTGAGTGCACTCTAAATTTGTAACATGTTTGTCAGTCTATATATCTGTTGTCTGTTTGTCCATTCTGTTTATAATGTACAGATTATGTGTCCATGTTTGTCCATTTTTCTGCTCTGTAAACAGCTGTTCCTTTTCATTTGAGCTCAACAATATTTTTTCCTCTTCTTTTGCATTTTCATATCATTTAATCATGGTTTATTTGGGTTTTAGATTTAAAAAACATGCTTCCACCAAGGTTGCCAGCTGTTCAAAATGATGCTAAAACTGGTTATACAAAATCCCTTGAGGTGAGGAGACACTGGACAAGACTTCAACTGATGAATAAGAAAGTGGCCACCTGGTAACTTTAACCAGTTCTTATTCATTAATCAGAGGCCCCAATAATCTCCATAGCCTTATGAGAGACACCCCAACTAAAGTCCATTTGATTAAGACAATTCATTGTTGCTGATCTGATGGTATATTCATGCCTTCAGATGTAGAATTAAGATTGTTTATAATGACAAGTGTTTTCTTTCAGACCCAGATGTCTGCCTTTTTCTTGTGCTCTAGCCAGGAGATTCAGGTTGGACCAACACAAGGTCACAAGTCAAATAATAATTTTTAAACAAAAATTTCTGTAATACTTACAGATGCTTAAATAGTGAGGAGTCCAAACAATGTCAAAAATTTCTTCACTGCTCAAATGTTAAAACACCCATGGTTAATAGAAAATAATATTTCCATTTAACATTCTACTGCCTCTACTGCAATATACTGCTATCAATTTTCTGGTTGTTCAACAACTAAAATTAAGAGATAACTATAAATTCCTTTTAGATTCTTTTTGCTGGTATCCACAAGATCTTTTCCAGAAAAAGGTTGCATGATGCATATTGGGGCCATAATTAACTATACTCACCCGGCCTGAAATGACACTGCAGCTGATCTCTTCCCTAAACAAAGAGGCAAAATTAATAAAACAAGCCATTCTCCAAAAGTCAGATGGAATTAGACATTCTAACAGCACAGGAGGTACTTATAAAACTGTAAAACCTAAATATGTGTATAACAAATGAATGACATGTCAATTTCTAAAATTCCCTTGACCTTATCCTTATCCTCCTTATGGGAAGCCGTTACTAAAATTATACTCATACCTACCTTGTTGATTGTATTATTTGACTCCTTCATACTTAATTGATTCTTTGCCTTTGCCTCCTTTAGACTTAAAGCTGTACACCTACCCAAGGTGAAAATGCCTGCTGTCTACTGAGGGCCACTAGTTAAAAGCTCTGCAGAGTATCCCTGACTTTCATTTGACAACTTCAACACCCTTGCCTGAAGAAGCCAGATTGGTCTCTGCCCATTATCCCTCATGGCAGTTTGGGTTACTTCTTCACAGAAAAAAATGCTACAGGTAACTAAGTCAGTTAAAAATATTATAGGCAGTCAGACAGGGCTAGGGCCTCAAAATAGTCAGCACAGAAAACCAGATGTCTTATGACTGTGGAGGAGACAGATACCTTCCACTGTGGGCCAGATCCCAAGACAAAAGGCTAAACTTGGCCCTCAAACCCCACAGGGGACACCTTCTGAATGTGGCTTTTCATGTTTTCAACAACAGAGATAAAAAGGAAAAATAACAATCTGATCGTTTAGCAGTGACACTTGGAGCTCTGAGACAGGTAAACCGAGACAAGGTGGAGCTGCCTGAGCCCCTCCCAGACCATGCTTCAAATGAAACAAAGACGGACATTGGGCAAGAGAGCGCCCCAACCCCGGCATTCCTCTGGGGCCTTGCCCCTATTGCCATCCCAAGGGCCATTAGAAGAGTGACTGTCCTAGCTGCCAGAGAGTGGGTAAGACATCCTCTAACTCCTTGCCCTAACAGGAGACCTTGTCACCACTGTATTCATCGCTGGCTGATCTACTTGGACCTGCTGCTGAAGACTGATGGGGCTCGGGGTCCACAGCCCCCCATTAAGGTGTCCTTCTCAGAGCCCCAATCCCACTGGAGGTCTCAGGTAAGACATTCTCTGTACTTGTGGATATAGAGGCCATGTATAGTGTTCTTCCTGAGTTTCCAGGCCCTTGTATTGAGTCCTCAGTCTCGGTAGTGTGTGTTGATGGTCAACCTATGCATCCTCTGCAGACAGGGCCTATTCCATGCAAGTTCAAGACTCTCTTCCTTACCCATAGCTTCCTAGCAATTCCAACATGCGCCACACCCCTCTAGGTAGAGATCTTCTTCCAAAGCGTAACTTCTCCTTTACCCTCTCCCTCCCCACCCTCATCCTCCAGCCACCCTCACAGTGAACCGCAAAGCCATCCCCTCCCCTTCCTTCTTCTCTGGTTGATCCCATAGTCTGGGACACCGCCAATCCCACCCGCACCACCCATGCCATGCCTATCTTAATTCACCTTAGGGATCCTTCAGTTTTTTCTTGCGTTCCCCAGTATCCCGTAGCTCCCAAACATTTACAGGGACTTAAACCTATAATCAAGTGCCTTTTAGATAATGGTTTTCTTAAACCCACCCATTCACCCTAAGACACTTTCATTCTCCCAGGGCTCAAGTCTGATGGGTCTTAGCGTCTAGTGCAAGACCTCAGGGTAATCAATGACATTGTTACCAAGATCCACCCAGTGGAGCCAAACCCTTATCCCATGCTCTCTCATGTCCCTCCCTCTACTGCTCTCTTTACAGTCACAGATCTTAAAAATGCCTTTTTTTTAAACCATCTCCCCTACACCCTAATTGTCAGGATTCCTTTGTGCTTATGTAGACTGACCCAGACACTCTGAGGTTTAAGCAATTTACACCAGTCATCTCTATAGTGAAACCTCTCCTCGGGGACACATACCACCCCCTTCCTTTCCTATTCATCCAATTCACGGACACACCCCACCCTGGTCGGCACTGGCAGGTAGATTTACACACATGCCCTGCCACAAAACTCTCAAATACCTTCTCACCTTTGTTTGTACTTTCTCGGGATAGATAAAGCCTTTCCCACAACCAGGGATACTGCTGACGTAGTCACTAAAGTCCTGTTACAGGAAATCATATCAAGGTTTGGCCTACCTCAGAGTATTCAGTCAGAAAATGGTCCAGCCTTTATTTCTCAAGTCTCTCAACAGGTATCCTCAAGCGTACACATCCCCTGGCCCCTCCATGTTCCATACCACCCATAATCCTCAGGAAAAGTAGAAAAGGCAAATGGCCTCATAAAAACACACCTCACAAAACTCATTTTAGAATTACACCAACCTTGGCCTCCACTTCTGGCCCTAGCCTTAGCCAAGCTCAGGGCACTTCCCCGGGCTCCTACATGTTTAAGCCCCTTTAAACTTATGTATGGCAGCCGATTCCTACCCCCCAATCTTCCTGCCCCCCAAGTCTCCGTCCTCCTGCTGACTGCATCCCGAGCCTCTCCTTCCTCCCACACTTGTTGTCACAACATGCTGATCTCTGCCTCCCCAACCCTCTGGCGGGACCAAACCAGACCCTCCCATGTCCCCAGGAGATCCAATTTATCTCAGATGTGCTAAACCCACAGGACCACAACCAAGGTGGAGCGGCCCCTACCTGGTCTCCTTGGTAACCCCAACAGCGGTCAAAGCCACTGGACGGCCGTCCTGGCTCCATGTCACTCACGCAGCGCCTCCCGACCCTGCTGGTAAACATCCTGAGTGCTCATCTCCTCTTCCATCTCCCACTCGGCTCCGTTTCACCAAGAAAACTGTCTTTATGTTGTTCTACGTAACTGCCTCGGTCCTCTCTACCCTCAGCTGTTTAGTTAAACGTGAGGTCCCTGTGGGTTGGGTTCTTAGGTCCTGTATAGTGACACCGCCATGGCTCTCCTGACCCTACTCTGTATTTTCCCAAATGTGATGCAGTCATCAGGTCTTACATTGCTCCTGCTTCTCAGTATTTCCAGCTCAGCTCTGGACCAAACCCGAGCCCGACCTGCTACCTACACTTTTAACTTTCAGCCTTTCAGATGGGGAAACAGTCCCCTCTCACAGCTTCGCTCCTCCTAACCCCACCCTGATTTTCAGATTCTACCTCACCTGGCGGAATGGCATGTTTAAATCAAAGACGCCTTTCCTTCTGCCTCTCCTGGATCCTTAAATATGACAGCGGCCTGCCTCCTCCTAGCACCTTGTGTTTTTTCTCTCCAATCTAGGATGCCAGCATTCACCGATTAATCCCTTGTCCTGGCTGAAACACCTGATACCAGCTTCTACAGGGTCATCAACCTTCATCCCATCAACCTTCCTGAACCCCAATATGGCACCCCCTTTCAGAAGGAAGTAGTAAGAGAGCGACTTCGCCCTTTTCCTAACAATACAGAGGTGGGAATGAAAGGTTCTTGCCCTAGTATAAATTACTGTACAATTATGTGTGGTCTAATGTGGCGGAAGGCCAAAGTAGGAATGCCTGCCGCTTCCTGCTTCTTCCTCAGCCCTAATTGCAACTCTCTTTCCTGTTTGCATGCACAGATAATTCAGATCAGCTCTTCATGTGTCATCAATGCCTGCCATAAGCTCCACCCCTGGTCAAAGGTTACATATGTCCCATACCCCCTATTCTGGTCAAAGGAGAGAGCCCAGCCATCATGGGTCCTGTGGTCCATCCCATGTCCTTGCCTCAATAAACCTGTTCTTTTGTACTTTTGCTTCTCTAGTGCACCAGAAAACTCTTTCACCACTGAAGCTGGGGACTCTGAAATCTTTGTTAAGAACAAGGTCATTGTGTGAACTGCTGTTTCAATTTGATGCCATCTAAGCAGCATGGGTCCAACACTGAGTCCAGAGTGAATGCAGCACTGCTCCTGAGGGCCCTGCCTCTGAGGGCTGCCCTGCAGCCCTGGCGGAGATGGGACAGCAGGAAAGGCCTGCTGAGTGACCTCAGCTGCACTGTTCACCAGAATGCAGGGCTCTGGCAAAGAGCCACTGTCATACTGTGAGGGTGACAATCCCAGGAAGCCATCAAGAGGAGAGAATGAATCTGGGGCATGTTGTGGGGCAAGCATAGGAAAGAAAACTTTAGGTGCTCATGTGATGCTGGGGGTTAGAGAGAAAGGACTCCTATGCCCACCCACCTGTATACACACACACACACACACACACACACACACGTGCACACACGCATGCTCTGGGTCCAAGGTTCCTGGGAGGGGAAAGCAGAGACATAGCTGGAATAGCTGCATCTTTCAGGGTGGAGCTGGGCCCCAGCAGGAAACATTAATCAAGGCTTCAGGAAACCAGAGATCTATTCTAAACTGTTTGTAACGTCTGGGGCAAGTCACTTCCCTATTCTGCCTTTAGCTGATTTTCTTTTTTCATTGAAAATGAAGAAATTGAAGTACTTGGTCTCTCTGACTCCTCCCAGTCCCTCATCCCCTTAGGCTCTGTAAACCCAGCATCATCAGCTGGAGATTGGAAACGCTGCACGCATCCATTTTAACCACAAGAGGGAGATAGAGGATCCCCACATGGCTGAGATTTTAATTTCGTTCGTTATAGTAGATTTGGCCGCTAGAGGGCACTCCTGTCCTATACCTACTGCTGACTAAGGCAGAGCAAAGAAATACCTGCCAATTTCTACAACACCTGTGATTGTCAAAGTCAGGGGCAAGACGCCCTTTCGATTTGAACAATAACTTATTAAAACTTGGGTAAAAAGTGCATATCATTTTCCTCCTATAAAACATGCACTTTATAAGAAAGAGTACTTAAAAATTCTCTAATGCTTGTGTGGCTATGACTAACATTTTTATTAGTATTACTTACATGATTTTCATTTGAAAATTATTATAAATCTACATATTCTGTTCATGTAGGCTTATTCACACTACCGAAAAGTTTGTATCAAGAGCCCTAAACAGGAAATAGAAGGTGGAAAAGATCTCACTATTTTAAATGATAAATCACTAAAGATAAGTGATTTGATTACATTAAAGGCAGGTATATAGTGCTTAATGAGAAACCAAGATAAATTTTGTATTTTTATATTTTGAGCCTGACTATATTCATAAAAAGAATATGCAAGAAATGAAACAAAAATCAGAGTTTATTTTCATTCCTAGGACTATCAATTGTTACTTTTCTCCTTTAATTTTTCCCCAAGAACTGATACAAATTTTGTGTGTTTGTAATTTTTATTGACACGCATGAATGCTGCATGGTCGTGGGCTCTGTGTGACCGTTCCCTATACACATGCAGTGTTCATGGTTCAAGTCCAATCACCTTTTATTCTAATCTCCCCCCCACACACACACACACTTCCTTCCAACACCTACTTTTCTATTTAAGAAAACAATAAGAAAAAAGAACTACAGTTACCCCGGGATGGTGGTGCCAGTGAAAGGATGTGAATTCGAGCATCTCCTTTCCTCCATCGTCCTGCAGCAGCGTAGCTGACTAGAAGATTATATGGAGCTGCTGAGAGCGGTCTGAATTCAACCCCTCCCGTCCTCCATCAACCCAGGACAGAGCGGCTGGTGAGCGGAGTCACAACACCGTGATCGTGAGGGGCCATAACCATCACCATAGTGCAGAATGCAAGGAACGGGCCCCAACTCAGATAGAAAACAGCTCCTCAGTCTTAATGTATTGGGAAGGTAGGTTCTAGGGATAGACATAAAGACCAAGAACCACCTACATCTAGAAGAATCCAGAGGAAGAGACGCGTCCTAGGAAAGCTTCATATAAGGCTACCTAACATAAGAATTCCACAAACATCAACACAGAAAAAATAAAACAAAGTAGAAAACAGAAAACGACAAGACAAAATGCGATCTCAAAGGCCCATCGCATCCAGGACAAGCCAAGAACACAAAGAGATAGAGGAAGCCAGAAGCCAGCAAATGGAATTCTCTGAAACGATGGCACAGAACTGGAAGAAAAAGAAGAGGTCAGAGAAAAGAGAATCCCTAAGGTGCAGAAAGAAATGACTATCGAAATAAAGACATTAAAGGGGCACAGATAAATAGAACAACTCAGGAAAACAATGGAAACCATGAAAACCAAACATCAATGGAACAGATCCAAACAGAAATGCAGGCATTAGAAACTCCATCGACAGTATATGAGCAGATTGAATGAAGGTGAGGATAGACTATCAGATCTGGAAGACAGGAACAAAACAAAACTAGCGATCACAAAAAGAAAGATATAGAAAAAATTGCAAGAAAGCACAAAAAAAAATCCAACAGCTGCAGGATGAAGCAAAGAACAACACTGTAAGACTGATGAAATCAGTGAGAGAGCTGGAGACGCAAAAGCCACTAAAAACTTCTTCATAGAAACAAGGAAGAAAACTTCCCAAACATAGATAAAGAATTTGACATAGAAATAAATGAAGCATATAAAATCCCAAATAGCCATGACTAAGACAAATCTACACCAAAGCATGTAATAATCAAGATTCTTGAAATTCAGCACAAGAATGAATTATTAAAAGCAGCTAGAGAAAAACAGTGAGGAAAGGCCATCAGAATCACAACACAAACTCACACAACTTCTCAACACAAACTCTCAAATCAAGGAGAACTTAGTGAAGTACTTCAAGCCCTAAAGGGAAACAATCTTCAACCCAGATTGATGTACCCTGAAAAACTATCTTTCAAAGTTGATGTAGTAGGCCAGGGATATAGCTCAGAGCCTTAAGTGCCTGCCTGGCTAGTGCAAGGTTCTGAGTTCAATTCCCAGTATCAAAACAAACAACAACAACAAAAGTGATGGAGAAATGAGACACTTGCACGACAAAGAACAGCTGAAGAAATTTATGACCACCAAACCAGCTCTACAGAATTCACCGAAGAACATATTAGAAATGGATAATGAAGACCACAAACACATGAACACCAATGGGAAGAAGCTGTCAGGCAGAGCAAACAATCACATGTAGAAAGACAAGGAAGCAACAGGAAACAATGTGCCAAAGAAAAGCCAATAGGTATCAGTTATAACCACCAACATAAATGGTCTCAACTTGCCAATCAAAAGAAACAGAATGGCAGAATGGATCAAAAACAAGATCCAAAAATATGTTGCATTCAAGAAAACATTTAACCCAGAAAGAAATTTTAAGACTAAAAATCACAGGATGCAAAACAATTTTCCATGCCACAGGAACCCAGAAAAAAGCAAGGGAACCTATTCTATCTGCAGACAGTGCAAACTTTAAGTCAAAACTAGACAAAAAAGACAAAGGTCACTACATACTTGTTACGAGAAAACTCCAAGAAGAAGGGACACAGCACTCAGGAGGCTGAGGCAGGATGATCATTGAGAGTTCGAGATCAGCCTGGGCTACAAAGTGAGCTCAATGCCAGCCTGAACTGCATAGGGAGACCCTGTCCCAAAAAGACAAAAAAAAAGGACAATAATCATAAATATTTATGCTTCAAACACAGGTTCACCCAGCTACATAAAACAAATATTAACAGACATGAAAAACCAAATAAGCACTAACAAAATTGCAGTGGAGGATCTTAATACCACACTCTTATAAATAGATCAACTAGACAAAAAAAATCAATAAATATTAGAATTAAACCAAGCCTATGAACAAATGGACTTAGTAGATGTATACAGAATGTTCACCCCAAAACATCAGAATGCACATTCTTCTCAGTTGTACATGGGGAACTCTCAAAAATGGGCCATATATTAACTGAAAAAATATTTTAAAATAAATGTAGAGGAATTGAAATTATCCTATGCACACTAGCTGATCATAACACAATGAAGCTGGAAATCAATGACAGAGGAAATCACAAAAACTACAGTAACACATGGAAATTAAACAACAGCCTTCCAAACAACCAATGGGTCACAGAGGAAATTAGAGATGAAATTAAACATTATATACAGTTAAATGATAATGCCAATACAACATATCGAAACTTAGGGGATGCAATGAAAGCATTGCTACAAAGGAAATTTATAGCGATGAACTCACACATCAGGAAAACAGAATGAGCTCACATAAACAATCTAACATTGAACCTCAGGCTTCTAGGAAAAGAAGAACAAATCAAACCCAAAGCTCATGCAAGGGAAGTAATTATAACGCAGAAATCAGTGCAATGTAGACTAAGAAAATAATACAAAGAATGAATGGAAAAGTTGGTTCTTTGAAAGATACATACAATTGATAAACCATTAACCATCCTCATCAAAAAGAGAAAAGAAAAAACACAAATTCAAGCAACTCGAAATGAAAAGGGGGAAATCATAATGAATCCCACAAAAATTCAGGAGATCACCAATACCTTCTCTGAGAACCTATATTTTAATAAAATGGGAAACCCAGAAGAAATGTACAGATTCCCAAACACAATTAAATTACCAAAACTAAATCAAGAAGATATAAAAATTCCAAGTAATCTAATATTGGCCAGTAAAATTGAAAATGTAATTAAAAATTTACAAACAAAGAAAAGCCTAGACCCTGATTGATTCACTACTGAATTCTATAAGAAATATAGAGAAGAATTAGAACCACTAATGCTGAAACTCTTTAAAGAAATTGAAAGCAAAGCAGTACTTTCAGGTCATTCCTGGAAGCAAGTATTACTCTGATTTAAAAACCAGAGAAGAACAAAACCAAAAAAGAAGACTATAGGCCGATCTCCCTATTGGACAGAGATGCAAAAATCCTGAATAAGATACAGGCAAACAGAATGCAGCAAATCACCAAGAAGATTATGCAACATGACCAAAGTGGATTGATTCCAGGGATGCAGGGGTGGTTCAACATATGCAAATCAATAAATATAATACACCGTGTTAACAGAACCGAACACAAAAGTCACATGATCATCTCAATAGATGCAGAAAAAGCATTTGATAAAGTTGAACACCCACTCATGATAAAAACTCTACAGAAAATTCAAATACGTGGTCTTTCCCTCAACCTTATAAAAGGCATCTATGACAAACCAAAACCTGACATCATATAAAATCATCAAAAACTGAAAGTTTTCACTCTAAAATCAAGGAAAATACAAGGATTATCACCACTGCTATTCAATATAGCTTGGGAAATATTAGCCAGAGCAATTAGACAAGAGAAAAAATAAAAGGAATAAAGATAGGAAATGAAGAAGTTCCATATCATTATTTGCAAATGACATGATACTCTAGATAGAAGATCATAAAACACCACCAAAGTACCTGTAGATTTAATATTCATTCCCATTCAGTAGTGTAGGCGGTAAAAAGTCAACAATCAAAAATCAATAGCATCCCTATATACAAGCAACAAACTCACACAGAGAGAAATTAGCACAATAGCATCTAAAATAATAAACACTTAGGAATCAAACTAATGAGGGATATGAATGATCTGTACAGCGAAAATGACAGTATCCTAAAAATGAAAGTCAAAGAGGACATCAAAAACAGATATCCCTTACGCTTGGATAGGAAGGACCAAAATGGTGAAAGCCACACTCCCAAAAATACTATACAGATTTAATGCAATCCCAATCACAATATCATTAGCGTACCTCACAGATCTAGAGAAAACATTTCTAAAATTCATTTGGAACCCGAAAAGGGCTAGAATAGGAAAGGGAGTTCTGGGCAACAAAGGCAAGTCTAGGGGCATCACAATCTCAGACCTGAAATTATACTGCAAAGCTACCATGTCAAAATCATCATAGCACCGGCAAAAAACAGACCTGAGGACCAGTAGAACAGAATAGAAGATGCAGACACAACTACAAATGCACTCAGCCCCTTATCTTTAATAAGGAAATCATACATGTTCAACCGAAGAAAGATAATCACTATAAGAAATGGGGATGGAAAAACTAGCTTTCCACATGCCAAAGATTAGTAGCGATAGACCGTGTCTATCACTACACACTAAAGCCAAAATGGATCAAAGGCCCAAATATTAACATAGAAACTCTAAGTTTACTCAAGAGAAAGTAGGTAGAGATCTCGAAGACTCAGGCGTAGGCAGGGACTTCATGAAAACCAAGACTGCAAGAATCGACAGAGGGGGTCTCACTTTATTAAAAAGCTTTTGCACAACAAAAGAAACCACGAACAGCCTGAAAAGACACCCACAGAATGGGAAAAAATTATAGCCAGTTATGTCTCAAAGGACTGACATCTAGAGCATATAAAGAATTGAAAAAAATGAGAACCCTGAATTCAAAGACTTATTCCAAAAATGAGAATCTGAGATGAGCACACACTTCTCAGAGGAAGAAATACAAACAGCAAATAAATACATTAAAAAATGTGCAACATCACTGATCATTTGAGAGATAGAAATTAAAGTATCATTCTGATTCCACCTCACCCCAGAAAGAATAGCCATCATCAATAAATCACCAATAGCACATGCTGGCAGGACTGTGGAGGGAGAAGGAACTCTTTCCCAGGGATGGTGGGAATGTAAACTGAAACAACCACTGTGGAAAGCAGTATGGACATTCCTTAAAACCTAGGATTGGAAGTTCTGTTCAACCCAGCTGTTCCCCTTCTGGGTATCCTCCTAGGAGAATTAAAACATCACACCACAGCGATAAATGCACACCCATGTTTATAGAAGCACAATATACAATAGCTAAGTCTTGGAAACAACCCAAATGCCCATTAACAGAGGAACTGATTTTTAAAAGGTGTGTTTATTTTTACAGACTGGAGTACTAGTCAGTCATGAAGGACAAATTGGAGACTTTTATAGGTAAATGGAGGCAACTGGCATCAGGCATGAGTGTGTGAGTTTTGTGATTCTCCCTCCCCGCTCTGCCCAGGTTCCAGTGCTGCCAGTGCCGTGGTCGTACGAGGCGGCCCGGTTGGAAATGATGGGGCCGGAGGCCCTGCCTGGTGCAGGGGTTAGGAGCTGCCTGCTCAGATCTGACAGGCGCAGCTTAGGTCCTTTCGCCTTGCAGCTTCTGCCGCGCGAGGACGCAGCCTTTTCCCCCCTGGAAGATGCAGCTTTCACATCTCCATCTTAGCAAAAGAGAAAGGAGCCGCGCAGATACCAGGCCTGCTGGCGCCTTGGCCTTGGATTTCTCGGCCTCCAGAACCGTAGGAAACACCTTCTCAGCCCCAAGGCCCGTCAGCCTATGGATGGATAAGGAAGATGCAGGTTTTTATACAGAGGAGAACTAGGGCATCATAAAGCAGGTAGCCCGGGCCGGCTCTGGCTGAACGGATGCCCCGGAGACCACACTCCGAGGTGGGATAAATCGGACACGCGCATGTAGACACCACACTGTTTCTCCGGTGTGAGGACCCGAAAGTGTAAATAAGGACCAAAATACATGGCAGATATTGTAAAACAGGGGGGATGTTGAAATGGAAAGAAGGACAGTGGAGAGAGGTGGGAGGAGGAAAGGAAAGGGAGGAACAAGAAAGAAACAATATATATAGCAAAGTTTCTGTAAAACACAAAAGGGGGTTGAAGACAGGGAGGGAGGGAAAGCAGAACCCAGTTAGGTCATGTACAGGCCGATCCCCGGGGTGACTGCGATCATGATGTGAACCCGAACTGTACCCATAAACTTAGCTAATTAAAAGACACGACAAAAGCAGGACGTCCTGTTCTCTACGGAGTGTGAGCCTGTGGTCTTGGGTGCAGCAGCACAGGGAGGGCGGCATCCTATGGAGACGCCCTCGCGTGTGCCGCACAGTGTCTTCCGCACCTAGGAGCAGGCGACTGTGTCACCCGGGAGCGCGGAACGCTCAGGAGGGAAGAGACAGGCTGCACGTTCTGAGCGCGCACGCAGCTGCCACTGGGGTGAGCGCCACGCACAGGGGAGCCCTGCAGCCCCCGGAGGGCCGCGAGCCACATCCCAGCCAGGTCCTGGCACCCGGGGGAGAGACGCAGGTTCGCGTCTTGAGGGGCTCCGGAGGTCCTGGTTCCGGTTCTGTGCACAGCGCAGATGATCTGCGCAGCTTCCCAGGAGAGTTTCACAAACTAGGAACAAGGACTCAGGGGCGGCTCTCGCAAATGCCTCCTAATACCCTGCAGGCGCCAGTGCACCGGGAGAGACGGAAATATTTGAATTTTAAAAATTTGAATGGACATTAATCTAAAAGAGGACAAGCCCAGTAAATATCTTAACTAACCATGAATTTTATACATAACCACAGCGTGGCATGGCTGTAGGCCAAATCCATAAACATTTAATAAGAGACATTACCTCATCAAGGTAACTCTGAGGGGTGTTTTTCAAGCCACAAATTTCCATACACACTGTGTTTGCAGCAGGGTAAAAAGATTTTGGCCTTGTAATATAAAGGCAGTATTATCAACCTCAGATGTTTAAATGAAAAGAGACAAAGATAAAAGAAATGATGTTGGGCTTCTGGTGGTTGGGAGGGCATTTGGCTGGATATCGGATTTATTTGACATTATTCCAAATAATGGCACTAGATTAAAGGATGAGACTTACAGGTCACTGTGGCAGGAGTGTGTCCCCAAATGTCATGCATTGGAAACTTCCTCCCTAAGAAGCTGTCTTAGGAGGAGGAGCTTTGGGGGAGATGCTTAGGCCACAGGGACTCTGTCTTTATAAATGAATTAATGCCACTACCTTTCTGCAGACTTTTCGAGTGTATGGGATTGGTTCACTCCCTTTGTTCTTCTGCCGCATGAAGAACAAATTCCTCCCCTCTGGCAAGTACAGTGCTCATGGCTCCGTCTTGGAGAAAAAGTTTGATCTACATCGGACCCCACATCTGCTGTCTCCCTGATCTAGGGCTCCTGGCCCCAAGGACTGTGAAACATTAATTTCAATGTATGAATTATTCAGTATTTGTGTTTTAATAGCACAAAAGAGACAAAGAGCCTTGTGAGCAAATTTTTATCCCACACACTGATAAAATTCCTTTTAAGTAGAACCGTCTAGTCACTAAGAGGGGCCCCATGAGCATGGGACCAGAGCAGGCAGCTTGGAAAGAGGGGACAGAGTCCTGCTGGAAGATAATTCCATAACCATAATTCCTTAAGATGCCAGGAATTTTATGAGTTTCTCAGTGTGTTTGTCTTTTTCCTTTCCTTTCTTAAATCAAGAATCTGACTGTTCTGATACCTGGAGAGGGTATGTTCTCACACACACACACACACACACAACACTTTTCATTTCCTAAAGCACAAATTGAAAGAAAAACAACTTGCAGGACTGCAGAGAAAATAAATAAATAAAAAGTGTCCCAGTAGAGAGATGGGGAGGAGAGAAGACAGCTTCAGTACTCAAAGAAGAAGCACTGCAGAATTTCCCTCCCCCAGTACTAACAAAATTAGTAGCAAATAATTTAAAACCCATAAAAACAACTAAAAGCAATCAAACAAGGAAAAGGCCATAACCCATACAACAGAGCCAAAAACAAAGACAAAACAAACAAAAAACAACAGAGAACTAACTAAAGAGAGACAGAAGGACAGCAGTGCTCAGTAACCCGCAGGCCCACTGTCCACACCAGCTCCAAATCCTGAGTGTTCTCCCTGATACACTGGAACACAGAGCTCAGCAAACCAGCACAGCAGTCTCCTCACACCGGTGACTGTGGAAACGGATGCTTGGAGGGGCAGGAGGAACAAGGGCAGTGTGGGCAGTGTGGGGAGCCCCTCGGGGTGGGCTTTCTTTGCCACAGTCACAGCTACACAAGGAATCGGGGAAAATGAGTCAAATCCAGGGACGCCTCATAGTACTCACACCTAGAGGAGTGATGTGCATGCAAGCCCCCTCCTGATACGCTGGCCCCATGGGCTGGCCTTGCCATCTGTGGACTCCCCGTCCCATCCCACTAGGCATCCTGCGAAAAGAATGATGTCAACGTGCTCTGACCAAAGACCTCCAGGGAGGCATCTACACTGAGCAAGGTGGGTACATCACCAGTGAGCCAGGGAGTGTATGAGGGACAAGACTGCAGATTCGAGCTTGTCTTAGGTGGTGATTTCAGGAGAGGGTTTAAGGAAATGGGATTTACTCTGGATTGGATGCTGTCAGGTGCAGGGGCGTCTAGGGTTGGGGCCCACATAACTCTCACCCACAAGGACATGACGCTATAGTGAAGTTGTAATGGGTTGAAGCTGCAACTGCTGAAGAAGGGGAAAGCTGTAATTGGTCACAAAGCTGAAGCCACTTGATCACCAGATGCAAACACACATGGTCCCTGTAGAGATCTGACCAATGTTCCTGCCTTGTTTGTGGTGAGGCATGACCATGGAGTGGTTTTTGGTCCTGATAGGTCTGAGCACAAAGTGGCCTTGTCTGATGCTGGCATTCTGTGAAATTGCTTATGTCCAGCAGGAGGACTGTGGTCCAACTATTGGTGGCAAGCAGTTTGGGTCCACGTGAAGGCCCAGGACAGCTCTGCCTGTCAGCTTTTCTGTTTCTTGGGGGAAGACAAATAATGCTCAGTTCAGCATAGCTCAGCAGGAGAACAAACAGTTCTCAGGTATGCTGGGAAAAGGTCAGGACATCGCCCATCTACTGACACAAAATCCAGAAGCAGCTTTAAAAGTCTGATAAATCTAACTGCATTAGAGAAACATGGAACAAAACCAAGAAACTCTTCATATGTCAAAATAAATGACCACAAAAGACAGATGAGAAAGTTGAAAAATATATTTGCAGCTTTAGTACAGAAAAGGCTACTGTCTCCAGGATACAGTAGCTCACAAACTCAGGAAAGAATAGAAGAACGCTTGAAAAACATTTTTTTAATGAATGAACGAGAAGTTCATTGAAAAGGTCATAAGCATAAGAAAATTTCTCTATGTGGCTCACAAGACCAGAGCAAGTAAAAACTATACCTAGATGCCACTGCTGACCTATTACAGTTCAATAACATAGTGCTGGTGAGTCCCTTGGGAGATGGGAGCTCATATCCATTCCTGGAAGTAATACACAGGGTGCAGTCCTTGCGCAGGGCAAATCCGGAGTGTCTGAAAATGCGTGTATCTAATTTTTTATTCTTGGTCTCTGTCACATCTCTCTCTCTCTCTCTCTCTCTCTCTCTCTCTCTCTCTCTCTCTTCCAGTGAGCTCCTAAATTTCATATAGTCAATTTATTTTAATCAATTGTTTTCATTATTCTTTTTGATTTTTGTGTTGTCCTATTGCTGGCCAGTGAGACCCTCTTTGTCCTATTGATTCAAACCGTAACTCATAGCTTTCTGTCTTCTTATTATCAAATGTATTCCAGGATCATTGCATTTCCTGTGCAAACTTGGAATTAACAATTGTTTTAATTGTTTAATTGATTTCTTATCCTTTAAAATGTTTTGATTTCCTTTTCTGGAGACTAGAGCTAAGCAGGCCCCTTGTTGGTTCTGAGCACATTTGTCATTGCTAATGGATTCTTACTGCTTCTCAGCTTTACAACAGAGAAAAGAACAAAGAAACAACCCACTGGATATCTAGGAAAGCCATCAGATCATTAACGACTTACTGCGAAATTGGTGGTTTGAAGAGAGAGAGAAATAAAGCATTTATCCCAACTTCTCTATGTAGACTATAAGAACAAAATAATTCCAGATGTTGAACAAGAATGAGCAAATTAGACAAAACTCACAGTTTTTCATCTAATGAAGTAAAGGATTTTTCAGGCAACAGTAGTAAGCATGTAATGATTCTCTACCAGCACCAGACTGTAGTTGCTAAGTTTAGCATCAATAAAATCAGGGTAACAGACACTGGGAGCCTCTTTAGTGATGAAACACAGCACAATTTGCAGAAAGCACCTTCCCATGCTAAGCATGAATTAATTAATTCTATAGCGCTAATAAGCTAACTTCCCTTGCAAGAAATATATAAAATGGAGAAAGAAGCTAATGACATTAGAGAAACAAACAAGTAAAACTAGGTAGTGAAATAACCAGCCTGGTTAGGACAGTTAACCCGATGTCCATAACAGGTCGATGGTGTGGGGGCGAAGAGGGAAGAAAGGGTACTGCACATCGGAGGCTCAGTAGTTGTGACAGCTGGATTTAGTGTCTTAACGCACATTAGATCTTTCAGTTCACAAACCAGGCATAACAATATTTTGGTGCAGCTAGAGGAGCTCAATTAGGCTCATATTAACAGATGATACTAAGGAATTAATGTTAATTTTATTAAGCAGACTAACCAAGATCACATTCCCACTTTTGTGATCTCTTGGAATTATTGTCTTTGGAGAACCCTCTCTCCATAAAAACTTACTATAGATAGGTAGATAGATAGATAGATCACATACTATAAATATTAATATAATCTAATGTGACTTTATACTATGTATTTAACAGTATTTGTTTTTCTTACTTTAAATGTGCTAAAAATATGAGCTACTTTTCCCAGACTTTTAATACTATTATGGGCCTTATGAACTATGCCTATGCGTATGTGGACCTGCCCTGATGGTAATGCCACCAAAGCTGAAGGAAACCCTTCATAATTGCTCTGCACTCTACAGTAAGTTAATAACAATTTAGTGCACAAGGGTGAGAGGACAAAGATAGAACATAAAACAGAATAAGACTGACAGGGAGATTAGCAGTCTAAGGGGACCATTGCAAACCGACATAATTATTATGTAAGTTAAAGGTAAAAAGAAAGAATATGCATCACCAGAAATATTTTGCTGACCTAATAAACATGAGTGACAATCACAGAGAACTCGTAAAACAAAGACTAAGATGAAAGAAATGAGTCTAAATAGCTACAGTTTTATTTTCTGATCCGCAGTGAAGTGGAGACCTACAGGACCCTAACCATTCTTCTCTGGATGAGCTCTGGGTGGCCTGTGTCTCTCACAAAATGTGTCACTAACCTGAGGTACAGTGTCTCTGTCACCATCAGAACCACAGGCAGTAGTACCTGATGATACTTACTCTAAGTAGGATAAGCCAGTGGTGATAAACGGTATATCTAGGTCAATCAAGGAAACTGACTCCAGCTGGGAAGCTCAAAGGAGGCCTTGCTATTTAGACGTTCTGCTTGTAGTATGGTGGTTGGAAAAGCAGTACCAAAAATACATTCTTGCATAGTAGCATTTCCATAAAGATGAATATCAAATACTATTCACACAGGCACATATTTTCCAATACAATGAAACCTCATCCAAGCTTCTTTACTCATTTACATCACTCACTTAACCTAAGAGATAAACAAGTGAATTCTCATCCTTGGGCAAAATGTTTCTTTATGAAAACACTTTTGTAAACATGTGATAAAAGAAGGAAATCAATCATGGTGGAATGAAAGGTACCAAATATGCCTAACATGATCAATCACAAAACAGAACAAACTACATAAAATAAATATTTCTTTAGGTGACGAACAACAAACAAGCAGTGCTTTGATCCATGAAAGAAAAAAAAAAAGCCACTCAACGTAAGTCCTAAAATCTACTCCAGCTTCCTGAGTAAGATAATTTTCCAAAATGCAGACCAAGGAAGTAAAGCCCAGAGAATAGCACTGTCTCTCGGTAGAAGAAATAGAGATCAGAGATGAAAGCAGCTAAAGGTGCTGGAGTGGCAGTCAGAATAACAGAGAAGGAAGAAAAGAGTCCTAGAAATCTGTATCTGGTCATCTTGAAGCTTTAGTCAAGCACTAAAAGCTACACAAAGAACAGTCACTGAGCTTAAGGGAAGAGATACTATGAACGGAAGGGAGACTCCAAAGAAGACAGCTATTGTGAGATTTTGGCATTCTGACCACCTAAAATGTCCTGAACACCCTGAGCATTCAATCTAGATCCCAAGAAAATAAGAGTAGGTTTCCTGTAATGATAGGCTAAGAAAAATTCCAGGCTACCCTAAGGAAGTCTAAAGCCAAGTCTTAATATGATCAAGCCTATAAGTATTCACCAGTAAATTATTAAAGTTCATTTCTCTTTAAAAGAAAACAATAAAGTCCAGATCTCTCCCCTCCAAAACATAGTGCTATAGTTTGGATGAATGTCCCCTAAGGAGTCATGTGTTAAAGGCTGAGTCCCCAAGGTGGTGCTGAGAGGTGGTAGAAGCTTTGGAACGTGAGGCTACAGAGAAGGCCTTTAGGTCATTAGAGTCATGCCCTTGAAGGTGATGAAAGGATCTCAGTCTTTTCCTCTTTCTTCCTCTGTTTCCTGGCTTATGAAGTGTTATGCTTGATTCAGTGTGTCAACTTTAGAAGTTTAGAAATTTAACTAAGAGCTCAGCAGGGAGCAAGAATCCTTACTTTGTAAATATCCTCAGTGTGTGTAAGAAGAGGGCACAGAGGTGATGTGAGTGCTACACCCACCCATGGGAAGGGGGTAGTAGCTTGCTTATACCATAAAGGATGAGTAGAGGCTTGCTCTTCCTCTCTTTTGCTCTGGCTGCTTTTGCTAGCTGCTGCCTTGAAGCCATGCTACCTTGGAGCCAGCTTATTATGGACTGAAATCTCCACAAACTGTGAGCTAAATAAAGCTTTCCTTCCTTCGTTTTGGATGTTGGGCATTTTGTCCCAGCAATGAGAGAAAAGTGACCAAGATGTGAGGTGAGCTGTGTGCTCTGCCTCACTTTCCTGCTGTATCATGCCCTCACCAGAGGTCCAAAGTAATGTGGTCATTCAACCTTGGACTGGGACCTTCACAACTGTGAGCCAAAATAAGCCATTTCTCTTTATAGGTTAATTACTTCCATTATTCAATGTATGATGCACATAGTATTTAGAGTGTCCAGCATACAAACATAAAATTACTAGACATGTGAGGAAGCAGGTGAATGTGGCCCATAACCAAGAGAAAAGATTTCCAAGAGAGACAGAACCAAAGATGATGCTAGAAATAGAAAACAAGGATTTTACAACAGCATAATCAATGTGATTGATGTTTTAAAAGAAAGAGCAATTGTAATGGTTAAATGTCTGAGTAAATCTCCATAAAGACACGATAACTATAAAAAAGAACCAAATGGAAATTCTATAGCTGAAAAAGACAGTACCCAAAATGTAAACTTATTGAGTATCTGTTTATCTTTAGCTATTTACTTCTCCGATTATTTGTCAAAACAGACAAATCCACCAACCAAAAAGTAACTGAAGTTAAAACAGTGAGATGAAAATGAAGGCCTGCAAGAGCCCTGCCTGCTTTCCTCCCCCCTCAAGGAAGCCTTCACTGAAGACAAAGTGATCTCTTGCTGCCTAGCAAGGTGCTGGAGTTTTTTCATCTTCAGCATAAGGAGCTGAGACCTCAGGAACATGGGAGATAAAAAGTAGCACTTTAAAGGTGGGGTCACCACTGAGTGCCCTCCCTCAGAGAGGGGAACCTGGGCCAGCTGCGATGGGACAGGAAGAGACGGCCATCAACAGCAGCCTCTGTGGCCAGTGGGAGGGGATGGTAGCAAAGGCACCATGGTCCCCCACACCCCAGGCCCCTGCCTTGTGTGACCTTCAAGTCTGGACAGCATAAGCCTTCCTTATAACTCAAGCGCTGGGCTCTCTGAAACTCTGGATTCTCAAGTGGTTTAATTTAATTTGCACAGTAATTAATAGCAGTTACAGCTGTATGCATGGGCATAGAGCATTGAGAAAAATATGCTTTTTCTATGATGATAATTACCTTTTTAAATGATGATAATAACCATTTAAAACAAGTTAATATCCTCATAATATTCTTCCTCTTTTGTTGGTTGGTCAAGCCAGACTATTTAAATCATACTTTTAAATAAAGAATCAAATCTTGCTTCCCATTCTTGGGCTAATATTTCTTTATGTTTCAATTTTTCTGGGTTTTTTTATAAGTTGCAATTACCTTTTTTGCAGGGGCTGACTGATTTTTTGATTTCCTAACTCTTTTAATTACTTGTTAGGTGTTCCATGTAAGATTTGATTTTTCTTTTCTGCATTAATGCAGACTCATAGCTGCTTCTCTTGCATCCTCTCTGGTTACTGGTTTTATCTCTGCTCAGTCTGTCATCTCCAAATAACTGAGCACCTTATTTTACTTATTTATGATGAAGTTGTAGAATATCTATTTCTTTGTTTTTAGGTTCCTTTTTTCATAGTAACATTTTCTATTGGATTATACACATCAAAAACAAGCAAGCAAACCAACAGAAGCAGTCACTCCTACTTCCGCCTGCAGAAATTCTCTGCAGGGACTCTCAGTAGGAGGAAGGGCAGACCGTTTCTCAGTCCACCAGGGTGAGACACCTTTTTTGGTATAACACGGAAAGTGTCATAGGCCAAAGGGATATCTGTACTCCCACGTTTGCTGCAGACAAGACGTGGAACCGACCCAGACAGCCACAGACAGATGAATAGACAAAGGAAGCTTTTGGTGGTAAAGAGAAGAAGATTCTGTCCGTTGCAGCAGTATGGGTGAAGTGGAGAACACTGTGTGAAGCATGCCAGGCACAGAAAGACACTCATTTACATGCAGAGGCAAAAAGGTTGCTACCAAGAAGGAAAGAAGAGAGTAGCGGTTACTAGACCCTGAGAAACATGGGCGAGGAGAGAGGGTGTTTAATAGGTGCCGGAGAGCAGCTGGAACACGGAGCCACAGGAGGAACGAGATGTAACACCCTACACTACAGCATAGCGGGGTGATTAGGGTTGACAACCACTAGTCAGCTATTTCCAAATCCTAGTGAAGAGTTTGAATGTCACCAACACAGAGAAATGGTAAATGTCTACGGTGATAATTATACCAATTACTTCGAGTCCTTACATATTATGTACATGAATTGAAATGTCACACAGTATCCAACAAATTATGTACAACTGCTGTATCAGTTAAGAATAAAAATATTTTTTAATTGAGAAAGAAAGTACCTCTTCACATATATTTTAACAAAGCCCTCAGAAAACCAGTGCTGCTGAATTTTAGTAACAGTGAATTGTAAAGATTAAACTGTTCCGGGGGCCAGAGAAGCTCTAACCCTCAGTGCACATCAGAATCACCTGTGGAATTTAGGAAGCTCAGCACCTGGTTTCTACCATGGAAAAAAATCTCTAGGGGTGAGGCCAGCTTTCCAGGTGATTCTACCCAGCTGCAAGACTTCAGCATCATCAGGCAAAGCAAAGCAAAGGTCAATTTAGGAGCCAAAATTGCTGGTGAAATCCTTGCCACCACCTGTGCCTGTGGGGCAGGTAGCATTGGCACCTGTGAAAAATAAATAGCAAAGAACAAGCAGGAAAAACCTCTCAAAAAAAAAATTAGTGGGAGAACAACCACGGAGAACCTTCTGGAAGTATAGGAATAGTGGGGAGGGTGTGAGGTCCCGGGCTAGTGTCCAAGGTCAGGTTACTGTAGCTCTACTTTATTACACTTCTTATTAAAGAAGGGACAGAGAATGATGCATCACACAAACATGTGACAAATTGGCAATGAAAATATTATGAACCTGATTATTCTGAAAAAGGTACTGGTTATTTCCAAAAACAAATTTAAAAAATTTCTCATTCTTTTCATTTTTCCTTGCTTTAGAAGTTCTTACAACTTGGGGGTTATCTCTCCTTGACAAACTTTCGAGGCTGTGGATATGGTTATTAATCACATTTAAGTCCTCTGCTTTTTCCCTGCCTCTTTTCCCTGATTCTCTCCATCTGCTTGCTGTCACTTTTATTCAGCTGCTAATGACTTCTAGTTTGTCTGAGGATTTAATTGTACCATATCAAAAGCTTTATCATTCTTTAAAATTTTAGGCAGAAGAGGCACAAATACCCTCCTGAGCTCACCGTGTGCTCTTGCTCAAACTGTCTTCCTCTGGGTCTCGATCCTTCCTCAGGCGATGGGTTGGGAGGGAGAGTTGATGCTACCCCAGCACAGGACGGGGAGGGTGTGAGAAGGGCCTGGGTTTCCTGCCGTGCTTGGCCTTTTCCATCTAACTCGGTGTCTGTGCAGTGCTGGGGATTGAACCCGGGGTCTCACAACGCTAGGCACGCTCCACCGCCGCCCTCACCCACTGTCTGCAGTTTAAATCAGACACTATGTATGTGGAAAATCTGTAAGAACAGCTTCTCTTTATTTCCTGTCTCCTTGCTTGCTTATTTTCTTCCCTTTCTCTTTTTCTTTTTCTTTTCATTTGGCTTTCTATCTTTTCTTCTTCTTCTTCTTCTTCTTCTTCTTCTTCTTCTTCTTCTTCTTCTTCTTCTTCTTCTTCTTCTTCTTCTTCTTCTTCTTCTATCCCCTGTATTGAGTCTGACACGCTGAGGTGAGGAAACTGCTTGTTTGTGCCACTGGTTGGGCGCGTGAAAATCACTTAATGTTCTTAAATGTTCTTTTCCTTTTCATTCTTTTCTTTTTTTTCCCCCCTTGATCTCTGACCACATTTCTGGATTCACAAACATTATCAGGAAGAAAATCTAGGTATTTTCTTTCCTATCTGGCCCTGGCCAAAGCCTTTCAGAGAGATTCCAGCAATAAGGGATCCATCAGAAATGACAGTTTAAGCCCCTGCTGTGTAACAAGCCTTATCTCTGTGTTCCACATTAATCCGGGTCCTGCCCCAGGCCACATGCACAATGCAGCCACCTCCAGACGCTTATTTCCTGAGCATGACCTTGAGAACACTCTTTAAATCTAAATAATTGTAATTGCTGGCATTAAACTGAGCCTTGCTACTTCTTCTCATTAACTCTGCATCACACCTCACCATTACCAAATCCAGCCCCGGGAGCGCAGCGTCCATCATGCCCTGTTGCTGTAGCCCTCGCAGCAAAGATTTACAGTTCTTCTGGGCCAAGGAAAAGGCCTCCAGATAGATGCTCAAGAGATGGAAGCTGTGTTGTGTACATCAAGAGAAAGAGAGAGCACGCCACAGACAGGGAGTAAATGTTTGAAAAGAAATCTCTAAGGAAGGACTGTTACCTAAAATATACAAAGAATTATTTCAATTAACTCAGTAAGAAAACAGTCTGTCTGTAAAAGTTGGCCAAGATCTGAGTAGATGTCTCACTAAAAATAGTAAATAAATATATTAAACGATGCTCCACATCATGTATCAGTGGAACACTGCCAGTGAAAACAATGAGAAATAAATACATACTTGTTGGGACAACCATAGCCCAGAAATATAAAATCGTGATGAGGAGACAGACCAATAAAAGCTCTCATTAATACTTGGTTTAGCAGTTTCATGCACAACCAAGATACTCCTGCTATACAATCCAGCAGCTGTGCTCCTTGGTACTAACCTAAAGGGGTTTAAAAAGTATGTCTACACAAAACCCTTCACACGATGCTTATAGCAATTTTATTCATCATGGTTAAACTTTGAAAGTAACCAAGATGTCATGCAGTGCTTGAATCATAAATAAATGTCATACCCAGGAACTGGAATATAACTTAGCATTAAAGATGCATTATCACGATTCCTCCATGGAAAGAGATGGAGGAAGCTTAAGTGTGCATTATCAAGTGGCAGAAGCCAATATTAAAAGACCGTATATAGCCAGAGATGTGGCTCAGTGGTGTAAGCACCTGCCTGGCAAGCGCAAGGTCGTGAGTTCCATCCCCTGTAAAAAGAAAAAGACTGTGTATTGTAGGATCTCGGCTAAAAGACTAGAACACTACGAAGACAACAGAGGAGGATCGGTGACTGTCAGAGGAAGGAGGAACAGAGGATGGACAGTGGAACGCAGAGGGGATTAGGGTGGTGACAGCCCTCTTATGATGCTGCACTGGTGATGCGTGTCACTATGATACAGGGGAATGAAACTCCCTGCCTGCTATGTCTAGGACGAGTTCATGTTCTCTAAAATTGAAGAATGAATTTTAGGAACAACAGAGGTTAAGAACAGAATGTATTTATTGAGAGAAAGAAAGCTTCTGTCTGAAGAGAGACAGAAGGGGTCCCAAGCAGGTTGCCAAGGACTCTGCCTTTTTTAGGGACTTTTATAGAGTAAAATCATGGAGTGAGATGGGTTTAAGGTGGGGAAACTGGGAACTCGCAAGGCAGGGGGCATAAGGTGAGACAGAACTATGGTTAGCCAATAAGATTAATAGTTCAGGTAAAATTGATTAAATTGGGGACAAATGGGGAAGTGAGTGACATAGAAAGTGGGCATTTTTAGAGAGCAGTGACTCTTTCCTAGGGTGTTGGGATGGTGACTCCTGACATTCTCAGGGTGATAAGAACTATTTAGAATATCAGTCCTCAGGATAATGGGTGTATTTGTTTAATCTTCTGCCTTGAGGCCTGGCCCACAGCAGAGGTGCCTGTCTCCCCAACAGTTGCAAGGTATCTGGGCTTCTGCACTGGTTCTGTGGAGGACCTAGACTTGTCCCACTGCCCATAATATTTCTATCTAACTCAGCTGCCTGTAACAACTATACCTGTGTTCAAACTCACAGACTGGACAACACCAAGCATAAACTCTAATGTATACAGTGAACTTTGAGTGACAGTGGTACACGCCTGTAATCCCAGCACTCGGGAGGTTGAAGTGAGAGGGTCTCTGCAAGTTCGAGGCCAGCCTGGGCTACATACATAGTGAGCCCCTGTCTCAAAACAAAACAAAAACATGCAAAAATGAAGCATATTTAGAAGGGAAAAATACTCCTACAGGTCACCCCAAGTATGGAGTGAGGTAGGGGGTTAATCCTTCTTCCATTCACTCCTTGCCACCATGGATGGCACATCTTTCCCCCAGGGAATCGCTGTATTTAGCGGGTAGAGGCTGCATGGAGAAGGCAAGCAAGACAACCAGTGATTCTCCTATACATCTGTCACTGGAGAACAGTCAGGTCATCTGGTGCTTGGACAAATGTGATTTACTGTCCCTCAACCAACATGAGGTTATGGCCTCAGAGCTCCTCAGAATCTTCCAGCTCAGCCAAAAGCTGCACAAACTGATCAGCTGAACAAGGAAGGTTAGAACTTCATACTCTTCCTCCTTATTATGGTACTGTTCTCATTGGTCCAGCACAACTCAGGCTTGGCCAATCAGAGCCCTGCCTTCCCCTGCCACTATGATTGGTTCCAGGAGCCAAACTACATCCTTAAATTCTTCTGACATTTGAGCCTATAAATTGCCTCTTTGCTTAAGCAGTTTAGGGTTAGGCTTGCGTCACTGGCAACTCAACTGGACTGAAGAGTCGTCCATATGGTACTTTGACTGGAAGCTTCTGAGGAGAGAGGAAGTAGCTAAGAAACAAGGTAGAGTGAAAATCGGGCAGGTCCGTAAGTGGCCGCCAAGGAGAGCCCCAGCGCCACCTGTCTGCCGCTGCAGAATTCTGCCCTGACTCCCTTCCAACGAAGGACTTCTCTGGACCTCTTTTTCCTCCACTGCAATAGGAACAATCATGTTGACGGTGTATCACTGCCCTGTGGGGCACCCGAGCTGAGGCCCAGTGACAAGCCGCTCGGCAGTTCTAAGCTGTAACAGTGCACTACAACCACACACAGCTGCTGAGCACCTGCCTGGGTCTGGGCCCATCTTCAGCTCTTCTGATCTAATTGCTCGTGAGTGGGCCCAGCCATCCGTGTTTTGTAAAGTTCTACAGCGCAGCTACCCAAGGGTGAGTCACTCTGTGGCCAGCATGGCTCTTGAGACCTGCTTCTTGAGTTCAGTGGAAAGTCAGGGCACAAACACAAAGAGCCTCGAACTACGGTATCTCAGACTAACTCACGCTTTTTTCTTAAACCCTTTCAGTGCTTTTCGCTGTGCAGAGGATGTTCTAGAAAGTTCTGCTTGCTGTGACCTCTACCTGCCTCTCAACCGTCATCTGAAGCTTTCTCCCAGTGCAGTTTCTGAGACCTGAGATCTCTATGCTACTCTCCTCCCCTCTAAGAAGACAAAACATTGTGTCTTTCTTTCACCTGTGTAGCCAACACCTCATGCGTGGTACTGAACCCTTGTATTTCCTGCTGGGGGGAAAAAAGAGCAGAAGGTACTAAATTTCACCGCAAGAGGGCAGCATACGCACAGTCAAAGAAGCAATCCGGGCATCCCACTTAGAACAGGGAGAGAAATTAAGTCCTTTGATTTATTCTAAGGTTTGTCCTGTGTATTTGGGGAAAAGAAATGAGTATCTGAAACATGCAAAAGTGCTTGAATGTTGCTGTTTGTGTGGTGGGCTGGGAATGTAGTGTGAGCTTCAACCATTTAACCCTGGGGGCCAGGTTTGGGTGCCTAGTAACTGGCCCAACACTGACTTTACTTTTACTTAGCACTCTCTGCTCCATCCAAGTTTTTGCTCCATCCAATGGATTTATAGGGGGAATGATAATAATAATGCTCTGCAGTTTGGAGGATTATACAAGATAATGAATTCAAATAGGCTTAGCAATTTGTGAAGTGCCGTGAGCTAGAGTGCATTATGACCAGCAGCAAGACAGCTGAGGTAGGAATGGAGGGTCACTCTTCACTGGCCACCCCAGGAAGGCTTCTTGGAACTGGAAGGTGGGAGGGGACACAAAGCTTCAAAGCATTCTTCTCCATCATTACCAGCTGCGTCTAGGAGACACACGAGGCACCAGGGCCCTACTTTGCCACTCATAGGGTAGGACACTCACTCTTATCTGGATACAAGTCCATGCTTGAAAGGTCAGAAACACATCTTGGCTGGGTCCTCTCCACACAGCCAAGAGTTATTTTCCAGCGCATCAGATTGCATCCTCTTTTTGCCGGGGCCCATCCTGCCCCCACCTCTCCCATGTTAGCCTCAACAGAAGAAAGGCCCTCAATCCATTCTGAACCATATTATTGCCTCCATAATTATTATAGTTATGACTATTACCATCATTAGGAGGAAAAGAACCCAAATATAGGAAAGCAGAGGAAGGTGGGGATTCTAAGGCTCTGTGCAAACTTAAAAGCCCAGTACATAGAAGCCCCCGCACAGAAGCTCCTGCCAGATTGTCCCGGTGTAGGGGGCAGCTGGGTTTGTGGACAGTGTTCAGCCCAATGCAGCCACAGTCAGGGAATACTTTCCTGTCTCCCACTGCCCATGACTTGTCCATACCCCTCTCATGACATCGCTATTACCCCACATTTCCTCTGCATCTTTTCTGCCAGGGCCCTGGGCCAGGCCATCCTTATCTGGTACCTAGATTCTTACAACACCCCTATTTCCCTGTCTGGGCTGTCCCAGTCTCTCCAGGTCACCGTGCAAAGATCTTCCCCAAATAAAGTGTCCCATGGAAATAGGTGGCATCATGGTGTCATGGCATCCATGCAGGCCGTGGAAATAGGTCACTTCCCCACTCAAAACCAGCAGGGGCTTCTGTTGAAGTCTCCCTCATGTCTCAAAAGCCTACAAGGACAGGTACTACAGTCCAAATATCTGTGTCACACACACACATTCACATGTTGAAATCTGATCCCCAAGGTGATGGGATCAGAAGATAAAGTCCTTGGGAGGTGATTTAGGGACTAGGGGTGCAGCCTCCATGATTGGAATTTGTGACATTAGAGAAAAGACCCCAGGAAGACCCAATCCCTTTCCGCTGTGTGGCTGTGTGAGGACCTTGCAGGAAGGTGCTGAACTGGAAAGCTGGTCCTCACAGACAGCCTGGAGGCTTCACAGCTACTTCCACAAGTGCGAGAGATACATTTGTTGCCTATAAGCTTCCCACTCCAAAGCATTTGATTACAGTAGCCCAAGCAGACTAGGTCATCTGGCCACAGCTCTCTCCAACAAGCTCCCCGACAGACAGACAGACAGACTCCGGCACCCACACCACACCACAGATTAGATCTGCAGTCAGGTTACTCTCCTAGCCTCACCACCCTACATCTGGCTTTCAAAGTCTTCCCAGGCCAGGCTCATACCTCCTTCTGCAAACAAGTGGTGGGATTATTTTCTCCTTCACCTCTCCTGAATATTCCCATGCAGGATCACCTCTCTCAGGTTTGGGTTACTCAGTTGACACTGCTGGTTCCATGTTTACAACCCCTGGCAGGATCTGTGCCTGCTCACTGTTCCTTCCAATGTTCAACACCAGAAAATGATCAGGGCTGAATGACAGTCCTTGATTTGTTCTTGCAATGGCCCTGCAAAGTGAGAACATCCCTGAAGTGGCCATGTGAACAAAAAAGCAAACGCCAGGGGGAGAGAAGCATATGTAGAGCCTAGAGGAGCACATAAGAACCAACAGTGGGCCACCAAGATGGCACTGTCGCTGCGGAGAACATGCCGGGGCATGCCATGAGTCACGGAGAGTAACATAGAGGGTAAGATTCCAGATCATGCATTTGAATCCTGGTTTCATTATTTCCACCTATACCACTGTGGGAAGATTGCTTCACTCCTCTACATTTCCATTCCCTCAGTTGTAAAATGAAGATAATAAACTCCCTCATGGGCTGGCAAAGGGTAAATTAGATAGCATGTAATACTAACATTGACTCAGGCACGTACTGATACAGAGATAGGGCTCCTCACGATGCAATTAGCACTAAGCACTGAAAAACAAGAATTCACTTTTTGTTTAGTGCCTGGGAAAAAGTAAAGTCCAAAGTAACATCGCAGGAATGGGGAGGAGAAGGAGAGGTTGGAAAAACATCCCCTGGTCGTTTGAGCACATTCTCAAGATACCAGGCCACCCATCAGCATTTCCCAAGCAACAAGTCACTGTCCTTTCCTCCCCCATGCCCTGGGAAAGTGTACGAATTGAGCTCATTCCACAAGCCACTCTCTCCTGTTCTTAGGCCCAGTTGTGTCCCTCACGTGCTACTTGATACTGAAACAGCCAGGTATCAGCCATGTTGGATGTGGCCTGAGGACATTTTTAGTCACCCAGGAAGTGAAAGCAGCTTACCCGGAAGGAGTAAGGCTCACACATGGAAGAGACGCCACTGTACTTCTTTGTACTTGGGGAAATATTATCTAAAGGAGAATCTAGTCTTCCATGTAGAATGGAAAAAACAGTGAAAACAGAAGAAGGTGCAGAGGCAACTGAGGATTAGGGCAGACCTGCTGCCCAAGTAGTAGTAAGGGAGTCGGAAGCGTTCAGACCTGGAGTCAGTGTGCTGGTTTCAGATGACCGTCTCTTTACTGCCTACCTGGGAAGGTGACTTGAGCACTGTCCAACTCATTTCTTAACCGACAAGGTACAAGTACCACAAACATCCATATCACAGAAATATTTTGAGGACTCAATAGGGTACTTCACATAAAATGCTTAGTACATTGTACACAATATATGCACATTCGGTGAAGAGAATAGCAGCGATCTTGGTGATGATGACCGTAGTTTGATCCTAATCTGGACAGGTTGAGTATTTTTATCCTCATTTCATGGTGGAATAAAATCAGGTTCAACAAGTTAAGCATCTCGATCAAGGTCACCTAGTCAGTACAGGGAACACCTAACTCAAGTTCTATTTTGTTGCTGCCAGGAACTAGTGAGTAATCCAGATGCTCAAAAGAGGCGGAGGATTCACACCACAATGGACCTTCATTTTGGGGAATCAGAGCACAAGGATTATCCAAACTGTAGCTGAGTTGTGCCTAATAGCAAATTCTAAATCATTACATGGAACTTGATAATATACTGAGACAGTCTCTCCTCTATTCCTCTAAAATGGCCAACTCTTGCAAGATTTTATCACTCTTTCCCAGTCCCAGTATTTGTCTACATCTGGGGTCATTTAATTCATGGGGAGTCTAATTACAAGCAGAAGGTACAAGGAATCCGAGGGTTTCAGCAGCAAAGGCATAGAAGCCCCAAGGCTATTTAGAAAGGCCCTGGGCTGCAGGAAAGTCCACTTGTCTAGTACGTTTCCTACAGGCTATTGTTTCACTCTGAGTGAAACTGCATCAACAACAGCATTTAGGACCAACTTACTCAAGGGCAGAAGTTCAGAACTCCAGCTATTGTTTAAACTAAAAAGATGAAGGACTCCCAAAATAACAAATGACCCAGGGGATTCTGAAATGTGGCTCTCCTCACTTACTGGTTATTGTGATGTTGCGGGGATCTCACCTTTGACTTGTCTTTGCTGAGACCCCAGCACCTTTGCTGAGACCACAGCACCTGTGCGGTATGGCAGGTGCTTCATCGATACCTGCTGAATGGATAAATAGAAGTCGCTGTCCTTTGCATGGAACAGAGAGACCACAACCATCTCCAGCAGCTGGACTTCTTTGGCACCCCTGGCATCTGTAGGAGTTAACCTCAGCAGGTTTTCCCAGACACACAAGGCCCTTGGGGGCCTCTCAATAATAAGAAGCAACCACAAGGGTCTTGGGTCTATATCCTGTGAGTTTCCCATGCTGGGAAGGTACAGGACATGCTGCCTAGAGTGTTCTGAGTCAAGGGCTGGCCCTCTGCTTCTTTCTTCCCTTTCTCCTGCACCAGCTTCAGGAGATACAAATATTTGGGCTCCCTGTGGTCTCCTGCCATAGAGTGTTCTGCCTGTCAGTCTCTCTAATCTCTCTGAGCTCCAAGAGCCCAAGGAGACACTTTTTAAATAGTATTGGCTTTTGAGCAGGAAGGTCTCAACTCTATGGCCAGTTCAGGTCCTTCCTGGCCATGAGTCCCTGGCAAGTCTCAAAACAGTTTTTGTCCTTTAGTTTCTGCATCTGTCCTCCAGGCTGTAAAGAGGCAGATTAACTGAAATGGGGACTCAGAAAGACTTTGAGATGGCCCCTGGCATATTATAAATGGTCAGGAAGGACAAATGGGAAAGTACTGGCCAAACAGGTGTCGCAGGCCTGGGTTCACACACACAGCAAGTACAGTCACTGCTTCTGATCAGCTTTAGTCCTTGTCTGGCTAGTGTCCTCATGCCAGGGCTGCCCTCCCTGACCGCCTCCTCCCAGGTCCCTGGTGAACACCTACTCATTTCCTGCCATCACAGACTCCTGCTCTTCTCTGGGTCTCCCATTCTCTAGGGAATTTGAGTCAGGCCCCCTCAACCAACCGCACAGGCCCACTACAGCCCCTGTCTCTTCCAGTTCCATCCAGTTTATGGCAAAGCTCCAGGCCAGGCTGTTTGGATCATTTTCTATCCATTTGGACACTCCCTCCCCAGTTGCTTGCCCAGCTGTCTAGAGCCTGATTCCGTGCTCATCTTCCTCCTCAGCAGGTGACTTGTCACACTTGTCCTGATAACCCAGGCCCTGGGCCTGGGTCCACCACATGGCCCATGGCACGGGGTGGAGAGACACAGATAACATCACACAGGGGAGGTGTGCCCTACTGTGATCCCAGTGACTCACTGGCCTGGCCCTGAGTCTGACACACACTGCAGCTACTCAGTAAATATCTAATTACGCGGGCCCAGGGTTGACGTGTAATAAATACGTTTTATTGTTCCAAAACTATCCCATGAATGTCAGTATCCAGGATCAAGTTGCCCGCACTTCTGTCTGTTTTGTTTTGTTTTATTTTGGGACTGCATGTTTAAACAGAAATCAGAGTGGGGCAATGCTACGTTATTCCACCACCCCCAGCTAACAGGTCGGGCTTGGTAAGGCTGCTGGTCCGCTTGATGCAAGGGAGACTCTGGCTCACTCCTTCACACGTATTTGTCCTGGAAGAGGAAAGATCAGAGGCACAGGAAGGGGCAGGTGGGAGCGTGTGTTCCCAGTTCCAGCCATCACATGTCCCCAGAGGATTGTGACTTCCAAAAGCACATGTCAGCCAGGACATGTAAGTCACCTACCAGCAAGCACTAGCCCCTCTGAGGCTGAGGGAGACACTGGCCGTGGGCTGGACTCATCTGCTGCTGCCTCACACATGGAGTGGACAGTGTACACTGAGCCCAGAGGTCAGCAAGGGATCCTGGGAACCGGCGGTGCACTTGGCCTCCATGGTTAGCTGTGTGTGTGACATGGCCCTTCTGCCCAGGGACCTCGCTTTGAAATTTGGACGTTGGCCCAGATCACTGGTTCTCAAATGCAGGTGTGCACCAGAATCGCCTGCCAGGCCTATTAGTGCATGGAGGACTGGACCCAGCCCCAGAGCCTCTTGTCAGCCAGACAGGGGTGGGGCCTGAGACCCTGGAACAAATTCCAGGACAGCGACTCAGGGGCTACACTTTTAGAACCTCTGTCCTTACCTCTTCCTAACCAATAGCTCTGAGAATTTAGAATTTCATTTCCAAGAAGCAACACAGAAGGGAGAAGAAATTTTATAAAACAAAGACAGGAGATCTTGAAGCAAGAGAAGTTTCCAAACCCTTCACCTCGTGGTGGCTACAAACAGATACCCAATCACTTCCCAGTCTGGCAGAAATGGGGCCATGGATCTAACAGCCCTGCTCTTCCTCCCGTCAGCTCTCAGGGTTTCTTTTCATTTGCTTTTCATGGATTCTACATCTGAGACCATATTTTATGACAGCAGCTGCTTGAGTCTGTAATGAAGTACTTTATGTGAAAGCACGTTAAAAATATGAAGTACAAGGCGGGGGGTTTATTTTTAACGTATGTTTCTATTTTCTGCTTTACCTCCTTCAGAAAAAGCAAATGATGATTGCAATAAAAGACAGAGACGTAGTTGATGGGAGACAGTTGAGCAGGAAGGAATTGAACTGATTTGAGTTAAATAAGAGTTTCATTATCCTTCGTGGTAACCAAATACTGAATGAGTACAGAGCAGAGCAGAGGTGGCTCCCGAGAAGAACAAGACACTGTCTCCCCTAGGACTGGGAAGGGGCAGCAATGGAGCTGAGCAGATGGATATGTGGGTGCTGTGGGACCTGCTTTCAGAGGTCCTGGGGGCCACTGGGAGGCATATTCTTTCATACCCATGATCTTAACTCTAGCTGCCCAAAATGCCTTGAGGCCTATAGTCAGAACATTGGGTGGCCAAGTCCCAGAATGAGAATTTAGGCTCTCCGGCCCCTGGTCAATGTCTTCCCTGCCATCTCAGCATCTTTCAAGGCTTTCAGGTTTCTTGCTTTTGGGTACCACAGATAATTTAGACTTGGGCCCAGTCACTTCCTACGTAAGTTTTCTGTCCATGGGGTGGGAGGGTTCAGCCCTTCCTTCCAGACATCTGTCCTCCCTTCTGCCCACCCTCCTCACAGAAACTTAGAGACCTACAGAGAAAAAGGCTGATTTAACAGTTCGATCATGAGTGATGCCATCTTAGACCCTGGGACAACCGGGACACTGCCCCTAGGCCACTTGCTTACTTCAAAGGCTCTGCTCTGGCTTCCACTCTTCCTCCTCATCCACAATTCCTCCCACAAGGTGAGGCGCTTGGGGGGAAAGGGGACAAGCCCACTCAGAACCCCACTCCATCGGGCCTGCTCCTATATACACACCTATACCTTGGGGTACCTAGGAGTGGCTGTCAGGGGTCTATGAGAGGGGAAGAGATATACATACAAAAGCTCTTGGAGTTCAGAGCTGGGGCTGAGGGTTTGGAGTAGGCCTTAAGCTTAGATTTATACTCTTGTTACAGGTCTCGCTCAATATTCAGACCTGCCTATAAAACCCAATGAAGTGCCAGCTTCACGAAGGAATTGCCTTTTATTTGCATAGGGAAGAGAGGCAGAGCAAGCCAGAGCCCTGGCTGTCTCCACACCCACCTCTGTGTCTGGCTAGAAGAGCCCAGCAGGCAAGGACCTGGAGGGACCATCCAGTGTCACATGAGAGTCCTCCCCTGAGGGCTCAGACACACTCTTCTCCAGAGTTGTTTCAAGCCAAGATCCCAGTTATTCTTGAGAACATCTGTAAGTGGATTGGCGGCCCATGTGGCGCCAGACAGTCCAGGCCTCAACAACCCTGTGACCTTCTCCCAACCTCTGCATAGGGACAGGCTGGGTCAAAGCCCCAGCTGAGGCCTCTGAGCAATGTGGTATGGTAACACCTGAGGCGCCAAACACTGGCTTTCGGGGGATGTCACTGGTCTTTAAATTGTAATCCCAGCGCTCTGGGAAGCTGATACAGGAGGGTCACATGTTTGAATCCCACTCAGGCAGTTTAGCAAGACCCTGTGTCAAAATGAGAAGTAAAACAGGGGTAAGGATGTAGCTCTGTGCAGAGGCCCTGTGTTCAATCCCAAGTTTTACCTCTCCTACCGCCAAATGCAGCCAGCCTCAAATAATCAGCCATATAAGTACTGAATGGAAGAAGTTCTAAGTAACAGGAGTGTAAGACCTCAGAGTGTGAACACACCACCAGCTTACATGACCACCTGCTGCTAAAACCAAAACTAAAGTAATCCTAGATTGCATTTACTAAAGTACTCAAGATAAGAGAGACAAAAATGGTCAGGCCACATTTGCATTTTGTTCTAAGTAGCACATTTTTAAAACTATAACTACAAGCCAGAGTATTCTCTATTACAAGTACAGTAAGGAGCTTGGAAAGTAGCTTTTGAAGAATTTTAAAGAAATGGCTGTGGAGTCCAGCACCATGGTACACACACTTGTAATTGAAGCACGCGGGAGATTGAAGCTATGAGTTCAAGACCAGCCTGGGCTACATAGTGAGCTCAAGGCCAGCTTGAAGTACACAGTGAGACCCTGTCTCAAAAAAACAAACAAACAAACAAACAAATGACTGTTTAACCTATGGATGGGGTAGAACCTGGGATATTGGTGAGTCACCATCTAATACTGGATGGGTTGGTTCTATGTGCGACTTATCCCAACCTGAGTTTTATAAGGTTGGTGCAGAGAAACATAACCCACCCACAGAAACTCCAGAGAAAGCATGGCCCTAGATACAAAGACCCACAGAAAGCCTTACAGCCTTGGGCCAGGGCCTCTGATTTTAGGAATTTATCCCAAAGAAGTAATTAGAATGTGACAAAGATTTTCCTTCAGTGATGTTCTTGCAGTGTTCTTTCCAGTACTGAAACATTAGAAATGACCTAACGATCCAACACCAAGGATAAGATCCACACACTGTGGTACCTCCATGCCACAGTAAAGTCAGCAACCATTAAAAAATGTCTTTAGAAATGATTTAGTGATAGAAGAAATGTTCACAACCTCAGTGGAAAGAATAAGCTACGTACAAAATCTATGGCCAGATTGAAATTTTGAAAACTGCATGCTCGCCTACACACACACGAACAGGAGGAAAGGGACTGAAATGCTAATGATATGCTTATCACTGCAAATTACATTGATCAGTGATTCCTCCATATTAATTTTTGTATGCTCTTAAAATCTGCAATGCATATGTATCATCTTCAGCATCAGAAAAAAGTATTAATAATATGTACAGAATGGATGTAGAGTACGTGCAATAGTTGGTCAGTTCTGAGACTTAGCAGGTGAAGCAGCTTCCCTGGGAGGTGTGACCTCCCTGACACAGGGCCCAGATTTGCACAGGGTGGGAGACTGAACACAAGAGGGCTGCCGGCTAGGAGCACTGATGGGATGAGAAGGAATTCAGCTGTGTACCTGGGATCGTCAGTCTCTGTGCTCTCAATTTGAGATCTAGAGTCAAATAACTTCTACAGTGAAATGACCTGAAGCTGGTAGGAGTTGGGTTGGGATTGGAATCCTGCACTTTCTGCATCTTATACTCATTTTGGATGCAGCCTTGGCCCACGGCAGGAGCCAGGCTTGTTTCTATGTCCAGCAGCATGCAAATCCTCTCGGGGTCAGGACAGAGGGAGGAGACCTTGGGATCTGTGGTGAAGCATTATGTCCTGATGGATTCATACGATAAAGATGGGCTGTTCAGGGAATAGTCAGAACACAGCTAAGTTGAGATTCCAGAGTCCATTTTTACCAAGCTTCCTCAGGGCCAGTTGCTACATGGATCAAACTCTGACTCCTTTTCAAATCTGTAAACAGATTCCCTTCTATCTATGAAACAATAAGCCACATCTAGCAGCAAATAGCTCTCCTCTCTCACCTTTGCTGTCTGCCTCATCTGCAGCCATTTGTAAGGTGTCAAAAAATGGACAGCACAGCTCCCTTTCACAGAGGAGAATGCTGAGTCTGCCCAGGACATGGAGAGCCAGGGGGCCAGCCAGAGGGCACCACCGAGAGCTCCAGATACCACCTGTGGAATAACACAATGTTCAGCTTCTGAAGGGTTTACTTGAGTGGGTCCTTATTTTCATGAGGGATCTTCACTGACTGCCAGCAAAAGAACAAGCCACAGACATAACAGTTCTCAGAATCTTTGAAGTACTTATGCATTCTTAAGCTCCCCTTACCCCAGCCACTAGCTACATACATAAAAATATACATCATACACACAAATCTCCCCCATAAGGGTTCTGAACACCAACTGATTTGAGCTACTCTTAGCTTTAGCCAACACAGTAGAGGAGGTAGGTGTTTCCAGCAGTCTTGCTCAAATACAGAAGATGAATGGTCACACAGGATGGGCCCCCTGAGAAGCCCCTCCTTGCCTGGGGGAGGTATATGGCCTACATTAGCGACTCCAGGCTATCAAAGGAGTCAGCTGTCAGGGTCAAGGTTACTTGTCCAGGCCATCAAGATAGAAATTTTTCTCCTCTTTCAGAAAGATGGGTCCAGGTAAAAAAGCTTGAGGGAAGTGATATGTTTCCTGTTTTCTAATTTTCAGAAAATTTAAATATCTCTTAGCTTTTCAAAGGTAAGCTATATTTCTAAATCCTGCCCCTACATGACTTATTTTATAAGAGAAGGAAGTCTTTGGCCATCAGTATACAGTTAAAAAAAAATGCCCAGCGTGGGTAAGCATGGTTGACGTGCTCTGTAACCAACTCTTGAAGATCTAAACATGCCTCCCTATAACCTAGTGAGTCTGCTGTGGGTCTCCAGCTGTGTGATCTTTACAAGCAGATTTGGTATCTCTGGATGTCACTGTCTTCTATAAACTAAGGGTATGATCACCCAGATGATATGATTCAAATACGTCATTCTCTGCCTGTTTTATACATAAAGTTTTATTGAAACACAGCAATGCCTATGTTCATACTTCGATAGCAAAGTTGAGCAGTGGTAAGAGCTGACACACAGAGTCAAAAGCACCTACTGCCTGATCTTTTATCGAAAAAGTTTGCTGACTTCTGATTTTGACCATTAGAAACTGAAGAAGCTTGAATTAGACAATGAGAGACCAGATATTCTGTAGGCAGCAGGCAGCGAAGCATCTATACACTGAGAACCCATTTATGTTTTCAGCCTGGGTCGCCTCTTGGGATCACACAGCAGGCAGGAAACTTATGGAACGTGTTAAGTAGAACTTTCTTGTCATTGTCCTGAAATGGCTGCTTCTAAGCTTCAGTAGGTGCCCCCTTGGCAGTCACATGGTCTCTCCCTGTCTGCTGCCTCCCCATGCCATGGACTTCTGTTGAGTCTCGCTCTGCCAGTCTCTCCCATACTTCACTGCTGTTTATTTTTAAATCTGTCCTGAATCAGAAGTCTCTCCCTCCCCTCAAGTGTTTTAACTGCTCCTCTCTGGAACATGTCCAGGTTCATTATGTCTTCACAAGAACTGTACATTTTCAGGAAGGAACACACAGACCAATTTCAAGCCAGGAGAGCAATTCTGGAGGGGAGGCTCTGGAGCAGAATGCAGGCTTCATGGTCAGATGTGGGTGAGAAGCTTGACCCTCTCACCTTCTGGCTGCGTGATCTTTGCTGATGACGGCCATAGCCAAGGTGGTTATGCACCGTGGGTTGGGGAGTTGATGAGACTTGGTATTCAGCTGGCACCTGCACACCCATGCACCACCACAAGATGAAGTTTGTTGCTGTTGATCTCTGCGTGTGGACTTAGAGATGCCCATTGTGAGTTTATTCTTTATATGTGTGTACACATGTGTATGTACATGCATTTAACTAAACAAAACAGAAGTTCTCAAATGTCTATACGCAGTTGCAGAGGGTGTGTATATATGCATGCCTTATATATGTGCATACATATATATATACATATACTTTGTATATTTATATAATGGTTTTTAAAAATTAATAACATATATCCCCAAATGAGCATTAGGCTCTTGACAGAGATGCAAACCTCCCATCTTTCTGCATGGCTGGTGGCCATCATGGAATGTGCCACATCAGAGTGCCTGAGTGAAGGGACACTAAGGGCCACCTTGTACACCAAGGCACAGAACCAAAAGCTACAACTGCTCAACACATACTTGTATATTCACATTTTAAATTGAATGGCTCACACAACCCTTGCTTAAAAAAATTATTTAGCAAACATTTAGTGAACACATCATATGAGCCAAACCTCTTCCAGGAGGGCATGTCTCCTGCATTCCTCAGTATCAGTTTCCAGTTTGTCAGCCACTTGACAGAGCAGCTGGAAGGGCAGGGGTTGAAGAGAAAGGTAACCCTGGAGTGTCCCAAGCCATTGTCACCTGAGATAATGCACCTCTGTGATGTTAGGGGAAGCCGTGAGAATGCCGAGTTTCCATTCACAGCCCTTAATGCATACTATGCCATTTAGGAAATACAAATACCCCAACCCTTTCTGGGTTCTTCCTGGATACCCAACATCTGTGAGGACATTTTTCAGTGATTTTTTCCCCCTAAACAGGTTACTGAGACAGGTTCTCAGGTAGCTCGCCTGCCCCTTAGCTGCTTGAACAAGTGACCATGTGGTTTGGAGGCCACAACAACAGAAATTACCATGTGAGGCTCCTTCCCTAATTGAAGAGATGACCATGTCAAACCTAGAGGGCCCAAAGAGCAGCAGCTGAGGGCCATGGGGAACCCCACATCTCCTTACCTTAACTGAGATTCAGATTTGCCCTGTGTAACTCCAGGTGTTTTTGAAAAGCAAAAAAAGTTGTCAAAGGCCTTTGCTTGTGGCTCCCATTACACCTGAGCAGACCCCTATCTCTAATCAGGGATCATGCATTAATGACAGAGACAAGTCCTCCGGGAAGATTAAAGGCCTTGTATAATTAAAAAGATAAGAGCCAGCCTGGGAGAAGGAAATTGGGATTCAATTAACAGAAGGCTTCTCCCCCAGCCACTCACTCCTCTCCGCTATCAAGTGTTCCACTCAGAAGTGCTCTCCCCACTCACAGAGAGTGAAAGGCTGAAGGGCTCTTATTTATGGCCTGTTTGGAGTTGGGCCTGAGGCCTCCCTTGGCTGGGCGTTTGTTTACTTAGAGCCCAGGAGGGGGGGGACAAGCAACACAAACCCTGCAGGAGGAGGCCACAAGGCGCTTTTCACTCCTTTTCTTTCCCGTCTCAGTTCCTCTGATCTTAGTGACAGGGGAAGAAAAATACTCAATAGAAGGTCTATTTCCTTCCTCCCTCAGCCTGAGGCTGACACAGCGGGCTAAGGGTCAGTGCTGAGAAAGCTCTGTGGGGTTATTTGTGTTGGGAAACCATGCCACTTCCCCCTTTCCGTCTTTCTCAGGTTTCTGAGGAGGCAGAAGGAAGATAAGGTTGGCAAGGCAGCTGCCCAAATGGCCATCGGACCGGATGTGCAGGTGAGCAGCCCTGAGGGAACCCCTCTTCTGGTGAGCTCCCAAAGGGCTGTGAAGCCGGGGCCGAGTATAGCTCCCATGAGGCTGTGGGCTTAGCTGCTATCGGCAGGGTGGGGGCATCATGGTGGACTCCAGCCAACACCAGGTCTGCTGGGTAGGTTCCTAGGGGCTTTTCCCATCAGCCACATTACCTCACAGCCAGCTGGCAAAGGCAGGTGGACCCCTTTAGAAACAGAACGTGGAAGCCTGTTTCCATGGACAGACTGTGTCCTGACTTTGCTCTTTCTATAGGAAGTTGAGGTCGACTCTGCTGAAGTTTCCACATCCTCTCCTTTCAGGAACTCAGAGAAGCTGTCAGAACCCACCCTGCTAGACAGCAGCTCCCAGTCCATCTGTGGGCACTAGAAGATGTTAATGCAGTTGTGAGACAAAGGACAGCCTTGAGGTAACCAGCCCAGCATGTGGGGACTCAGAGGGTGAAACATGATACAACAGCTGGAAAGAGCAGAGAAATGCACATAGTAATAATAATAATAATAATAATAATAATCATCTAGGTATTATATCTTGTTCTATGTCCCTCCTAATTATCTGAAAGCTGTATTCAAAGATGCACAAGAACTTCATTTAATATACATTAGACATATCAAGCTCAAAAGGGTTTAAGCCAAAACCCTGCAGTTTAACCACTCTATGTCCTTTCTTTGACCCTACTCCAGTAAATAAATGTCTCAGTTGGGATTTCCTGAGAATCCAGTTTACAATCCACACAATGAAAGGAACAATGCCAACTCTTTCTACCTCAGGTGATGGAATCAGTTGTGAGCCTATTCCCATTTCTCAGAGGAACCCTTTAAAAGTAAAGGGTGTGGCTGTCAACCTCCACTAAGACCTCCAATGACTCCCACTTCCTGAAATTTATAACTTTGTGTAGACAATCCCCCCCACTCCAAATTGAGTAGAACTGATAGAACACCAAAGGTATCCCAGCATGTGACTTCTGAACCTATATCATAGAGCGACTTCTGAACCTATATCATACAGCAACTTCTGAACCTATATCATAGAGCCCATGAGGACTTCTGCTCTGGATCACTCACTGTGTGGAAGGCCAGCTGCCATGGCCTGATGACACTAACACAACCCTACACCGGGACCCAGGAGTTGAGTGCTGTAGCATCCTGACAACAGCCAGCTAGAAACAGAGGCCTCCTGCCGACAGCCATGTGAGTGAAACATGGTGGAAGAAGACCTTTCAGCCCCAGTCCAGCTGTCAGACGAGAGAACTCCTGATCACAGCTAATAACTGTGAGCCTATGATCAAAACCTTCCAGTCATGATCCCTGAAAACTGGGAGACCATAAATGCTGTTATTTTAGTTCACCAATATGGGTAGCTATTTACAATACAGCAACAGATGTCCATTATGAGTATACTAGTGGTAGAGATCCCATGGCACACATGTTATTTCTTTCTAAGACATTAGAAGATCTGTATTCTAAACTAAATCCTCAGTATTCAGGTTTAATTGCATGGTTAGCACTTTGCAATAAATAAATGGGTGTGGGGTTGCAGTTTGGGCCTTTGTCTCTAAAAGGTTCACCATCACTGGATACCATTTCCTGGTATGTTGTGAATTTTCACAATGTAGTCACATTGCTGCCTCGTTTTATTCATTTGGTTATCTATTGTCTGGCTGAAAAGTCAAGAAGTTTGGATTTGGAGAGCTCAAGGTGCCTTCTCATGTTCTAAATATGCAAGGTGACAGGTAAAGAAGCCAAGCATACAGGCATCTAAAACTTTCTCTTCACACACAATCCAACTGCCAAAATCACCCTCCATGGCATTTCATCCTTGGCCATTGTCTGGAGTTTGCTGCCCTTCTCTACTGGATGTTCCAGGACACAGGTAAGGCCAAGGGGATTAAGGAGTTGCCTCGTTTTCAGCACCATCTGCTACATGAGCCAGCATATACCCAGCCACCCCAGGACAAGCCACAATCCAGTGCCTGCCATATGACAAGTTTCAAAGAAGCCACATCCACAGGATGCATTTCTTAGAAGCATAGTTGAAAAGGGAGCCAGGAGGCAGAGAGAGAGAGAGAGAGGGAGAGAAGAAAAAATAAGAAAGCTATAACATTTGAGCTTGAAATGTCACAGGGAGCCAAGGAAGCTGTCTGATGGATTGCCTTGTCATCTCCAAGCCAAAAGAAAAAAAATTCCAATCCATCAATTTGTTCCTGCCCTTTTAATGCAAACAACATTTTACAGCATCAGAATGCAAAGAAATTATTTTCTTAGATGTTCAGCTCCATATGTGGATTGCCAAGCACTTAACCAGAAAGTAGTAAGAGCCACAGGTTGCTCCAGCATCTGCATGACTAATTGACCCAGGTTATTTGTGTAAAATACTATAACACATGTGAGTACCTACATGGCAACACATGTTCTTTCACTCTGGTTCATTCATTCATTCACTCACTCACTCATGGGGGACCTGTTGTGTATATAGGTCTGCCCTGGACCAGAAACACAAAGACAACTATGCACGTGTATTCAGACTGCCCAGACGGAAGCCTGCACCTGCCTTTCTGTACCAGCTCCTCTCTCTAGCTGACTTTCTGGTCACTAGATACATTCTCCAGTTCACCTAATCTTTTCTTGACACACTCTGAGCCTCCATCCTCATGCTTTCTGCCTTGGATCAAATGCTTGGTTTTTGGGGCTCAGGCGCTATGAGGATACAGCTTTATTGCAGAGCAAGTTGAAAAACCCTGTCCCTGACAATATGCCCAGCAGCATGAGGCATGCACTGCAGATGTCTCAGGAAGGACAAGCATTGGTGATGGCTTCACAGGAAAGTTCTCCACATGAGACAGGATCGATGTGCAGACGTGCCAGCCCTCAACGCCCGTTACCCATCCCCAGGTCTTTCCTCATCCTTCTTCTGCCTCTCCCAAGCAATCCTCCCTGATCCTTGGTCAGTGCAACCTCTTCTTTTCCCATAATATGTGGTTTTTCTAGGTCAGTTGTCTGATTTGTCTTTCAGTTACCCATGTGTGCATCTATCTCTTGGAAGATTGTACTCTGCACTGGACATGACTATATTTCTATCCTTATACAATGTCTAGCTTGGGAAATAGTACATCTCTATTATCATGATTTAAGTGGAAAGAGATGGGAATTTTCTGATCAGTTGTGGGATGAATATAATCACAGAGCTCAGAAATCATGAAGCATGAACAGGGGACAATAAAGGGCTCAGCTGCACTGATATAAGCCAGGATAAAAGACTGAAGTGAAGTGAAAGTGGGGTTACATAGGTCGTTCAAAAATTGAACATTTTTCATATCAACCAACAATTTTACTTTTAGATACCAACTTACAGTAAATGAAAATATGGAGCAGGATGTGGTAGCACCTGCCTGTAATCCCAGCACTTGGGAGACTGAGGCAGGAGGTTTGTTGCAAGTTCAAAGCCAACCTGGACTACATAGTGAGTTGAAGGCCAGCCTGAACTACATAATGAGACCCTGTCTCAAAACAAAAAATACAAAAAAACTTTAAATTAAAAATAAAAAGTAAATGAAGATATGTTCATACAAATATGTATACATGAGTACCCACAGAAGCCTTATTTAAATAACTCTAAAATGCAAACAACTCAAATGTCCACATCAGTATGAAGGGATAACCACCATTCAACAACAAAAAAGGAGATGAACTACCATTACTTGCAAATTCATGGATGAATATCAAAGACACTGTGCTAAGCAAACAAAGCCAGTTGTAAATGACTATACAGTCTGATTCCATTTGTATGAAATTCTAGAAAATGCAAAACTATAGAGACAAATCAGATTAGTAGTTGCATGAAGTCACAGGTTGGTAGGGAATAGAGTGAAGGTGAGGAATGCCTGAGAGACAAAAGAGAACTGTGTTAAGTAGTGTAAGTGTACTTGATTGTGGCAATAGTTGCACAGTTACATACATATTCTAAAACTCACTAATAGGGTATTTAAGGTGGATAAATGCTGTTAGATGGAACTATACCACAAGAAAATGTGAGAAGAAAATTGACCCAAATATGGAGGACTTTGGGGTGCACCTTAAGGTGTTAGGACTTTCTACTGTTGTCTGAAGAAGTACTGGAGGATGCTTGAGAAAGGGAGAGATGGATCACATCAGAAAGAAGAAACTGGGTACAGGTGTCTTACCTAAGAAGTTATGTAATAAAGGAGTGGTTGTGACATGCGTAGAGTGGTAAGGAAAGAGAAATCATCGTATGCATGCAAGAGATTCAGCTAAGAGAGAATCACAGATTCTGTTGATGGTGACTAAATGGATAAATGTTTTGGTTCACACTCTAGTTTGGTAATTTTGTGAGAAATGTAGGTGCTGTTTGAAGTCAAAACAAGGCATAAGTTGTGACCAGTTTGAGGAGAAAATGATTGGAACCAAAGGCTCAGATCTACCATAGGAGGTGTTATGGTTTGTGTCTAGATGTCCTCCCAAAACCTCATGCAGTCACAGGACTTTTTCAGAAGTGGCCAAATCTAGAGTGTGTGATGCTGGGATTAGGGGTGTGTGATTTGTAAATCGGTCCACTGATTGGTTTCACATAGTTCTGACTAGGATTAAGGATGTGAGTGCTATATTCACCCTAGAGTGGATTGCCTGTATACAATATAAAGGACAGAAAAAGTCATGTCTCTTTTTCTCTTGCTATCTAATGGATATCATGAACTGTTCTCCTCTGTGATGGCCCTCTGCCAGCCACCCTGCCTTGGAGCCAACCAATTATGGACTGAAACTGTAAGCCAAATAATCCTTTCTTTTTTAATTTTGGATGTCGCATATTTCGTCTCAGCAGTGAAAAAAGTAACTAAGACAGGAGGATTGTTAGAAATTTGATTAAGGTTACATGCCAGGATGAGTCTACAAGCCATACCAAACCTAAGGACAAAGTATAAAGATTCTGGCATTAATGATAAAAGGGGGCATAAGGCCATGTGAGAGAATGGAGGCTTAAGGACATTGATTTCCAAGGGCCTGGCCTTGGAAAGCCTCCGTGTTTGCAATGTGCAGCACAGGAGAGAGACCATGGAACTGGGGAAATGACTTAGACCTGAGCGTCACAGAGTACTAAGCCACTGTGATGGCCCCAGGACCCTGGAAGGGGAACTTGGGGACTGCGAAATTGAAGAACGAACACAAAAAGGTACTTCTGATATCATCTAGTCAGTTTAATGACCTCACAACAACAGAAGTTCCTGCCATGGCCCCAACACAGTGTGGCCTGAATATTTTCTAGAAACAGGAAGTCCACTGTGAAGAGGTGCTTCCACTACTGAACAGCTCTAAATGATAATGGTGATTGTAATAGCGGTGATGATGGTGATGACGACAATGGTAACGTGATGGAGCCAGAGGGTTAGTGAATATGTACTGAGCAGTCCCCTTGCACCAGGAATTCTGTGAGGCATTCTGCATTAATTATCTCACTTACTCTTCAAAAGAACATTAGGACATGGGTGCTGTTCTTAATCACCCTCATTTTTACACATGATGAAACCAAGGCACAGAGAAATGAAATAACTTGGATAGGATCACACAGCAAAGAAGCTGCAGAGCTGGATTTGGATGCATGTTATCTGGCTGCACAGCCTTCACAAGACCAGAAGTGGTTGCTTACTAGTGATTCCATATCTGCTTCTCTGTAATATCTACCAAATTCTCTTTTAGGGAGCAGTTGGTATTTCGAAACATTTTTGCATCGTTTCAAGTGTATTGACAGTGCAAAGACTACATTTCTTCTGAATTTTCTGTTCTGTATGTTAAATATATCCATTCTCTGAAGTGTTCCATAAGATATTTTTAGCTCTTTCACTATCTTGATCACTCTTTATTGAATAGCATTGGGTTTGTAATAACTCTCACTGAAAGTGAAACCTAGAATTAAACACAGTGCTTCAGGTCTGTTTCAAGAAACATGAGTAAAATGAGATGTTATTTCCTAGTCCGGGGCAGGTAGAACAGGCAGAAGACTGGACCTGGGGAAAGATCCTCAAAGAAGGAAATGAGAGTGATACCGGGTCAGAGAAGGGACAGGGTACAATGTGCTTGTAAGAGCCCGAGACTACAGGAAAGCTACACTATAACAGCAGTGTGAATGTGGTGAGTACTGAGAGAACAGAGGATTTCAGAAGCAATAGCGTGGTTGGCAGAGTTGGGTTTTGCAGAGGAGTTAAGGAGGAAAAGAACTGAGAAGGCGGAAAGATCTGTGGTTGGGAAGAGCAGCTGAGAAGTGCAGGAGTTAGGGAGAGGGCAGGCAATGAGCTGGCTGAGGTGACCACTTGCTTCCCTCTCTGGTTACAAAAGGAAAGGGAGGAGGGCACTGGCTGGGGGAGGTGGAGTAGCATCAGGGTGAAGTAAAATGATGATATGCTATTGGGGTGGGGGCTGTCAATAGAGAGGAAAGCCTGCTGTTGCTGTGATCAGGGGAAAATGGAGAGAGTGGGTGAGATGTAACACGAAGAAAGCCCTTTAGGGGTAAAGACAGAAATATCTGAGGATCTGATGGTGCAGAGAAGAGTCTCGACTTACTGCTCTATGGTTTAAATGGTTTGAAATGATTTTTTATGCTCTTTATTTCCTCGGGTCACTTACTAAAAGGAAGGCATTACTAATTCTAGCTCATGTGTGAGATACGTGTATGAAAAAGTAAATGACTTTTCCAAAGCTACAACTGGCCATAAAAGTTTTCTGACTTTGCGTCCCCTTTTCCTTAATGTGTGGTAGAAACTTACTGCACTATTTCCTAGAAAGCTCCATAAAGTAGGAACTGAGGCTGTGTCCCAAAGCAGAACTAAAAGAAGCGGATTATTGTGAGAGGTTAGAAGCTTAGGACAGCTGAAAAGTAGAGGATGTAGCTGTGGAAAAGAAATCAATGAGGAAAGAATTCAAAGTTCATCTAGTAGTGCTGAGAGTATTAAGGAAGATAGACTAATATTGCACTGACCCAAAAAGAACCCAGTGCCAACATTCTCCTGCATTCTGAGAATAACAATCCATCTGTCAGTTCCACTAAACATGTCAAAGGAACAGTACGTGCCATTGTACCAAAGAAACAGTAGGTGACTCAAAGTAAGGATTTTATTGTGGCCAGAGACAGGGAAGAAGGTGTATGATAAACATAAATCAGGGCAGTGGCTATGAGAGAGAGACACAACAAAAGAGTGAAATGCCTGGTAGAGGCCCATACAAAGTGGAAGAAACTCCATAGATGGGTGGTCAGAATTTCACATGTATATAAGCACAGTGGTAAAAGTTACTGCAGAGGCCACTCAGAAACCATAGTGCTAGTGAATGTATTTGCATAATGTCAAACCCCATCACTAGAAGGGCAAGAAAACTCTTCCAGAGCGACAGAAGAGGAAGGTTTCATAAAATCTGATGTGAGGAAGAGGAATGTTGAGGGATGATGAGTTAAGAACCTTGAAACTACCCATGAGAAAGTAAATCAGAAGGGTACGAGAACACGGTTTCAGAAACCTAGGCCAAGATGTTGGCAAGACAGCTAGAAAGAGCTCCGATGAAGGGAAGAATGGATACGATTTGACTCTGGGGAAGACTTTAAGAATGAGAGAGAGGGGAGATGTCAGAGATAACTCCTGATCACCAATGAAATGGTGCCAATGCTGAAGGATAAACAAAGATCGGAAGCATTAGTTTATGAGGCCAGGTGAGTTCAGGAGACAGCGGGAAGCCATGAGCAAATCTCTGGACAAGAGGGATGAAATTCTCAATAGTCAGATACAAGTAATGAAGACTCCAAGATTATCTTCAAGAAGGAGATGGGTTACCAGGGACAAAAGCAGGAGGCCTAATTCTTAAGTGACAAGGAGAGGGTGTTGAGCTGTAGGACTATCTTCTAGGTTGATAGGAAGAAGCATTTCAATTAAAAATGGATCAATAATAAGAGATGCTGGAGAAAGAGGCTGAAAGTACTGACACTTCAAGATGATAACAAAATCATTGGTATCTGGGGACCAGCCCTTGCTGATATTGAGACATAGAGGGCAATACACATGAGTGTGTGTGTGTGTGTGTGGTGTGTGTAGGTTAGTCTGGGACAAGTAGGCAGGCTCAGAAACAGTTCTTTCAGGGGACTGCCAAATTCCTTTTGCTGCCAAGATTTTAGCTCTTAACATCCTGCTCACCACACCCAGCCTGAATTTCCTGGTGCCATGCTGGCACTGTGAGCAGGTTTCTTACTAGACTTACTATTGTCCAGAGATCAGTATGCCACCAGAGCACCATGGTGCTAATTGGAAATTTCCAACAAACACATAAGGGGAAACCAATCAAAAGCATTTCCATCTCCATTCAAATAATATTTAAAGACCTGCTAGCATTTCAGGGAGTTCAGAGAGCTTGGCAATTGCCTGGGAAATTTCCCAACCCTAGTTCTATTAGAAATCTTGGCTTAGTTACTAACAAAGTTTTCTGAACTTCAGTCTGAGCTGTGCAATCTGATCTACAAAAGCACATAAGAGTATGATGAAACAACATATTTGACATTGTCCCAGCACATCCATATAGAGTCATATTTGTGTAGTACAAAAATATTTTGAATTTTCCAACCCATGTCTAAGTCCTGGTACCATTCAGTCTCTTGCTCTGCAAAACTTCAGCCTGTCTCAGGCTCCTGCAGCTGACCTCTGATTTGAGACGACTTCATAAAGTGAAGAGAACAAAATGGATCAGTCTACCAAAATGGACCAAATTATACAGGAACACATCATCATTTACAGAACAGTGTGTTTGTATTACACTTTTGCCACTACATGAAGAGAGCTTTTCTTCAAATTGGAGTTAACTACCTGGAGTTCAAATGGTGATGATGATGTTGACTTTCCTTGCATAATTTTCTTCTTCATCTGCCATTCCCAACTCTGTAATACATAGTGAGTTTCCCTTACCAATTATTCTCCATCATTTTTAGGAGGAAAAGTCACAGCCCCATCAGTCCTATCCCCTCTAAATTGATTTTGAAACTAAGAAAGTATAGGGAGAGAGTTTTGTGAGCTGAAACAAGTCATTTGCTTTGGGATCTATGTCTCACTTTCTTGTAAGGGTAATTCCAAGACTGAGCCTGCTTTAGACTAAAGCTTTTAGAAAGCTTTCTTGTGGCCTTGGGTTAAGAGTGTCACAAAGAGGATCCTCTGACTCAGTCTAATGCTGGGCACTTTCACATCCTTTAAAGTACAAAATTTAACCTAAGCCTCTGTGCAGGCTTTGGGGTTGAAGTCATTATTCCACTTAGAAGAAGAGATGTGGGCTCAGAAATACTAAAAAAAATCTGTGGCCAAAGTTACATAATGTAGCAGGAATCTTAATCTTTTCCTTTAAGTACAGTATTCTGTCAAGTGGTAAAAGGCCCCTATAAAGAAAAGTTACTGTGAACCAAATGAATTATATTGGTTCCTTCACACAGTATTTTGACTCAAGAGCATCTTTGCACCTGCTGGTTCATTAACAGAGATGAGCCAGATGAGCTATCCAGTGGAATAGATTAGAGAACCCAGAGCCACATGTGTAGGGACATCACTTAATAAAAACACAAGGAACACCGCAGATCAATGAGGAAAGGAGACTATTCAACAAATCTTGCTGGAACAAATGTTTAACCATAAAGAAAAACTAAATTGGAATTCTCCTTCACAGCATGCACAAAATCAATCCTAGATGCCTTACTAACTTAAATGTAATGGATGAAACCTAAAACTTAAGAGGAAAATATGGGCAAACATCTTTATGATCTCTAGATAAGAAATATATCTATTTTAAAACACAATGAATAAAATAAAACTCATAAAGACAAGATTATTAACCTTGATTATGTTGAAATTAAGAACATTTATTGGTGAAAAATACTATAAAAGGGATAAAAAGACAAGCCACATAAAATAGGAAAAAGTATTTACAGTCAATATAATCAGCCACAGATTTTTCAAAAGAGAATTTCTACAAATAGGCAAGAGAAAGATAACCTAATAAAAGAATCCCAAAACGTCATTTTAGTCATCTAATAGAAGAGGAAACATAAGCTACCAATAAAAATACAAAAGTCCACTTAACTTCATGAGTAATCCAGAAAATTCAAATTAGAATCATAAAGTCAAATATCTCAGAATTTAAAACTCTGATAATACCAAGTGTTGGTGAAGTGAAAACAGGCAAACATTGCTGGTGGGACTGTAAGTTGATACAATCACATTTTTAAAAATTAGCATTACCTAATACATTTGAAGTCATGCTTAGCCTGTGATTCCCAAGTTACAGTGTTACCTACCTAGAAGCGTCACACACATACACACACACACACACACACACACGAGTCATTTGACATAGAGACATTGACACAAGACCTAGAAACTTGACCAAAGAGACATTGGAAATGTCTCAAAAATTCTCAATATTCTCAAATATATTGCGGCAACAAAAATACACTTGAAACAAATAAGCAAAACCAAATGTTTATTTACAGGAAAATTTATGCCTATGGCATATTTGTGCATTGGAATAGTACAATCATGAGAGGAAAGTACAGATGCAAACCTATGCAAACACACTACCGAACAAAACAAAGACATACTAAGCTGCCCAAGAATACAAATACATACTCCATGACATCATTTAATTAAAATGTTAAAAATATAAAAATAAAATGTTTGAAATACACAGCTATAAGGCTAATCTATGAAGACAAGTAAAGAAATAATAAGTCCAGATTTCAAAATTGTGGTCAACCCTGCAGGAAAGGAACCTGACATCTCTAGGGTTTGATCTCTCAAGTTACATCGAATGTTTGCATTGTTGCTTATTAGATCAGTGTTGGCACCTTATATACGCCATAACAGGCTATTTTATGAATATGAGTTTGGTAGAGGAACGACACAGGGAAAATTAATATTTATAACACGGTACAAACAGCCATCTAGCACTGCACATCCCGACCTAGTAGTATGAACACTCTAAGCTCTTCTTACTGGACTTTATAGCCAGTGCCTCGTACATTAGCTAGCACATTATAGAAACATAAAAATAACTTGATGAGGGAATGGATGGTCGTGGATTGGTTGAAGGGGTGGGTGAGTTCATGGGTGAATGAATTGAGTGACTGGCTCAAAGCCTAAATAACAGTACAGTATTTAATAGACGCCCTCAGCAACTGAGACAACCAAGTAGTCCTTCTCCTGTCTCCTGATCGCACCTAGGGTCATGCAATTTAGTGTAAATCTAAGTAAATCCTTATTCCTGAAATGGAAAGAAGAGTATGTGCATGTTAATCCTGCATGATGCTCTTCCACCCACCCCCAGTCTCTCTGCAGAATGGCCTCTTCTTTCTGGATTCCTCCAGCCCGGTCCTGAACCCTGTTCTCCAACTGGTCCCAAGGCAATCCCTTGAATGCACTTTGACTGTGGAGACTGTTTATTGGTTTGTGAGTTTAATGTTCTTCCAGCAACTTCTAGGCTATAAACTCAATGAAGGGAAATGTGCCTTATTCATCAGCTAATCCTGCACCTATTACAGCACTTGGCAGATCACGTGTGCTGGACAACGCATAGCTCTTTTGAAACTAACAGACGCTGCGATACAGACCATGAAAGTACTGAATCTAAAGGCAATGACTCAAAACACAGAATTAATAGATTAGCAGAATGGGAATCTCAAAATCAGAAGAAAGGGTGAAAATACAAAGTAGGCTCTAGGCTGATTATGGTTAAGATATAAAAAAGCAATTTATACTAAGCCCTGAAGTCTTGCTGTGTCCTGTGCAAAGCCAAGCCCTGATGCACTTAAGATACCTAGCGGGCCACACACAGCTCAGGCAGAAAGTGGCTCCATAAAGTTTGAGCTGTGAGGTCTTTGGAAGATGAAATAAAAGTCAGCCTTGTAAAAATGCAGCATTCCAAATGAAAATTATTCTTTTGGTATTTAGCTGTAGGAAGCATTCCCATGAGTGCACCCTGGAAGGGAACAAAGTGAAAAGGCCCAGGGAAGGTACAGGTGCACAGGCAGGCAAGTGGAGAAGGTGGAGGGGCCACCTGCAGATGCAAATGCTGCAATTACTGAAGGTTCTCATCTTTCAGGCCGTGTGGGTCATGTACTGCTTTCTGGTCTGGTTCCCAAACTGTGTTGAAATTCTTCTGGCAGAAATGGCTGCAAACTCCAAAAATATTGCAAGTTCTTTAGTTTTGTTTATACAATACACACTTCCTTGTATCCAAATGTTAAGCATAGAACTTGGGGAAGCGATTAAGTTAGAACACATAGTTGACTCAGATGACTTATTTTCTTCTTCCTGTTAGGGTTATTACTAAATCTTGGCTACTTGGACCTGGTGAATAATAACATCCTGCTCCCAAATACAGTACCTAACATTACAGAAAAAGCAGTTCCAACTTGTTGACCCCTCATTATATGCAAGCCCCAACTGAAGCAGCCAACATGAGCTATCTTCATAATACTTACAGTCGTATCTGCAGATACTGCCTCATTAGAGCATGTTTATAGGGGTTAATGGTTATGAGCATTTTGGAGGAATTGATAAATTCATATAATATATTGTGATCATTTTTGATAAATTTACTCTTCCTCATCCACCCACATTGTTCCCTTCCCATTTCCAAAATTCTTCCTTCTCATTTCTTCTTACCATCTCTCCTTTATGGTACTAATTCATGTATTTAATTTATTTATATTGCAGATTTTTTATAAGACAACACACGTGATATTTAACTCTCTGTGTATGACTCATTTCACTAACTATATATATTTCCATTTTCTATAGCAGAAAACCAAGACTTGGCAGGATCGTATAGCACATCCATGAGATTATTCTCTAGGATTATTTGATTTAATCTCCTCCTAGTTGATATTTTTAAAGAATCATCTCTAAGGAACAACGGGCTCTCGGGAAGCATTGTAAGTTATTTCTGCCTACTATGAGAGCAAACATAAACACAGGGAATTAGTGGGCAGGCTGGACATCAGACAGTTCAGCATATGAACTGACAGAGTTTCGTTGGAAGCCACATAGGACAGCAGGGCTGTGAAATCGTTAACCAAGGGAGACTTCAACTTCTGGAGACTTTCTTCTTTATTTTCCTCTTCTTTTCCATCCCTTGTTCCTCTGTTCCTTTCTACCTTTTATGTTGTTTTTGTTGTTGTTTTACAAAACAACTTTATTTGTAAAATAAATAAATAAATAAATAAATAAATAAAATGTAGCTATAGTAAACTTGCACTGACAAGCTTACATTTCTTTTCAAGCCCAAATATGAGGACAACTCAGAAAAGAGACTAAATCAGAGCAAATGCAAACATATTCAGTGGGAAAAAATTCTAAACAATCAAGTAAATGGAAATAATTTTAATTCTTAATTCAGTATTTATATATTGATTTTAGATTCTTATATAAGGACTTTTATTTTTAATTTATCATTCTAAACCTTTGGGCAGATACCTCTTATGTTTTGAGCTTTGAGCTCTTTCACTGTGGCCTTGCCCTTCCTTCCTTCCTTCCTTCCTTCCTTCCTTCCTTCCTTCCTCCCTTCCTTCCTTCCTTCTTTCCTTTCTTCAGCCTTCCTTTCCTTCCTCCCTGTCTCCTCCCTTCTGCATCACTGACATCATTTCCCTGTACCAAGCATTGTGCTAGGAGCTGAGATACAGAAATGCAAATGATATGGGTCCGCCCACACTCAGGCACTTGGCACCTAGACCTTGTGAGAATGCATCACATCTCAGTGCAAGAAAGGCTGCTCCCACCTCAGGAAAGGGAGACTCCATTTCCTTCTTCTTTTGTTCCCCAAAAGGGAGGGATTTGGGTGCCTCTGTCTGGCCTGTGAGGCCAGTGAGCCAGTCCGCACCGCTCAGAGGAAGGGTAGTGCAGTTATAAGAAGAAAGTACCAAGAAAGAAGCAGAGCACAGGGCCAGACAGGCAGAAGAGGCGAGGGGACAAAGGAAAGGGGATGCTGGCATGGCGAAGAACCTGGTGACCAGTGAAACTCCTGACCAGCAGCACACAGACTCCCACGCTCAGCCCCACAGTCCCCCAAGGAGGACTTCGACTTCTCTCTTCTTCGTTCTTAATCTTGTAAATAAGATTGAAAAATGTAAATCTTACCAACACCAGAAAGGATGACGGAGCCAGAGCCCGCCTGTCGAGTGGAGGTGGAGGATTCATTCAGATATTTATTTATTATTATTATTCTGAGGAGAAAAAAAGCCAGAAATATTTCCAAAATGTCAACACTATTAAGGAAATCTGAACACCTTAATCCATTTAAATGTCAGCTAGAACCAAGCATGGGTTTGGAAGTAAGGAGGGGTAGAGGGACTTAATGCCAGATTCCACATAATCTATCAAAGTTTCTTTCTTTTCTTAATATATTAAATATTAAATGCTTCTTTGCATCTGAGTGAGAGAGGAGAGAGAGAGGGACCAGGGTGGAACTCATAAATGCCTAGATAATTGGTTTTGAGGGTTTTTTTTTTTCTTCTTTCTTTCTTTCTTCTTGGCGGATTCTCAATTTCCCTATAAAAGAGAAAATTCATTTCCAGCCGCTAATGTAATGTCAGCGTGCTGTTTACTAAGCATGGATGATGTATAGGGGGACACTACTTTCAGAGGACTACTTAATGATGCATAGAATTAAATCCTGAGCTCCTCAGCTGAGCCTCCTCCCTCCCTCCTGGTTCCCAGGCTCCCAGTGCATCCTGGGAAGAACCGGGGTGGCAGAACCTGCCTAGTTGTGGCTGGAATTCTGGTGTCCCTGCAGAGAAAGCCTGGAAATAGCCCCTTCACCTTGGCAGGCACATTAGTACTTGTGGTCACCTGGAAGGAACTCCTGAACTGTAAAAAGCTGATGCACACACAGACAGATGAGCACTCTGGGCTCTAGGAAATAGGAGTAAGAAGTTGTCAGAAGGGAGGGATGCAGGGGTGGGTGGGAAGGGGGCTGGCGAGTTGTATAGCCCAAGAGGGGAAAGGGCAGGCCAGGAAAAGACGGAGGTGGAGCTTCACCAAACTCGCCCTCTGTGCCCTGGAAACCACGGCACTCAGACGTCAAGGATAATACATGTGGGCACTCAGCTGCCTGTCCAGGGACCTGTGAAGCTGCAGGGCTAGAGCGGCACCCTCAGCCTCCTGCATGGCCAGGCAGGCAAACCATCTGCTCACTCTCCCCTCACAGCAGGGCGGGCTGCCAGAGTCTGTCGGCCTCCCTGAGGAGCTGCACCCTGCAGAGAGACGGACCCAGCTTCCCTGCTGGGAAGGTGACCCAGCTGTGCCACCAAGAAGAGCACTGACTGGTTAGCCAGCTCTGCCACTGGGGAATCGGGAGCCAGGGTAGGAAGGCAGACAATGAGGGGATAACCGCAGCCCTCTTGGTGTGGGGTATGGGGTGGGGTGGGGTCTGTGGGGAGGGGCTCCTAGACACACAGACCCTTCTAAACATCCTCTAGTGTCGCCATGGCCTCCACCAATGCACTGAACTGATCCCCTTGGCCCATCCAGCCTTGTTTTCTTTGTCCACCTAAGCACCGTCTGTCATTGAACTCAGTCTTTCTGGAAGCTTCCATTCCTTGAGCATCCTTCATACTGCTGCTTTATGAAGGCTGGTTGCCCATCTCCCCCAAGAGTCTCTTTGGTTTCCATTCTACACACTGTCAACCTTCCCCAGGAGCCTTCTCTGGTGGCCTGTGCCTCCTCTGTGTGTTTTCATGCCCTCTCTAGGCTCCCCGCCTTTCACAGCTCCAGAGCCCATGTTAGGAGGACCCACATCTTGAGCACCACAGTGCTGGTGCCCTGCTCGTAAGACAAATTCAGCCTCATACCTACAGTCAGCTGCTTGTCCCCATCACCTTATTTCTGTCCATGCAATTGTCATTTTTTCAGGCTCTCAGATCAGAAAATTTCGACTCATCACTGTCTTTCTCCTTTATCAAAGTGTTGACATGGCTCCTGTCTTCATTCTTTCCTACTCACTGCTGACCCTGAGTTCCTCTAATCCAGATCTAACTCTTGAACCCTTGCCAGCAACTCTCCAACTTACACTGCCTCGTGTCTAACCATCACAATCCATCCTGAACCCTGAGACTTGCTTCCTTTTCACAAGAGACCGCTTCCGACAGGTCGTTTCACTGCAGCTGGTCCTCACCTACTGAACTGTGTCCAGACTGCCGACCTTGAGCAGATCCCACTTCAAAGGAGAATCGAGCTCCCCACCCCCAGGCAGTGTCTTCAAACACCAGCCATTGTTAGAAGGAAACCCAAGGCCAACAACCTCCTTCAGTCATTGGAGAGATTGAAACCTGGAAAGAAAAAAGGAAGTTAAATATTTGCAGAACTTAATTTGAAAATTGGGAGTGTGATTTGGCAGCAGAAGGGGAGAAATGATGATTGACATGGTGAAATCCATCCAGAACCAAAAATCATGCGAAAAAAAGCATAAGCTAGAACCTACCAGAAACTTCCAACAGGCCGAGACATCTCATAGAAAAATGACTGCTACCTTCTCTGTGTTCCAATAAAAGTTGACAATCGTGTATATCGATATTGTGGGAGACACTGTCATGCAGGGTTGATGAGGCAGGGTGAGCCTTCCTTGGAGGGCTGTAAAGTTCCTTCCCACTTTGGGATCCTGTGAGGTTGCCCCTGACTTCAAGGCCCTCTGCCTCTGACCTCACCTCTGCACTGACCTTCTTTCTCAGTGTATCAGTGTGTGTCTAGGCAGGCCAAATTCCACATGTGCTCAGTGCAAGACCCCTAGTGAGCCTTCCCTGCGGAGGACAGCTTCTCACTGACCCCTCAGAGCCCTCCCCCAAGAAGTCCAATCAGGCTTCTCTGCTCTCTCCCACCTTAACTCACAATCATTCAATGGTACAATGTTGCCCTGCTCCCTCCTTCCAACCCCAGCTTTCTCTAAGTGTGAATGACTCTGAAATCCTCATTACATGAGTTATGATGCCTGTGTTACAGTATCACTGTAACTAGCACAGGCCCTGGTGTACACACTGGTCATCAACTAAAAAAAAATAATAACCAGTTGGTTGACTAAACATTAGGCATACACATTTGCGCAACCCAAATTCAGGATCACTATTAGCCTTGCCAGCAAAGAAATGTTCCTCAAAGAGTGATTCTGCACACAGGTCTCCATTATAAACAAAATGTCTACACCTAATCATGGCATTCATAGCCCACCCAGTCCCTATCCTAGGTTACCTTTGTGAACCTCGCTCTGTACTCTGGCCAAAGCAGACTCCCATGCCATGTTCTGTGCCCACTGTTGCCCTGCCTGGAATGCCCCTCCCATCTTTGTTCACTTGGAAAATTCCTATTCGCTCTTCAAAGGCGACTCAGAAATCACCTCCTCAGTGGAGCTTTTCCTGATGACTTCTAAGGCAGCTCCTTCGCTCCCTCCTCTGCACTCCCATGACACTTTGGGCAGATCTCCATTATATAGCTCACCATATTTTATTATAGTTAATTGTGTACACATCTGCCTTCCTCACTGTGTGATGTGCTTGCCCTTCAATGGCAAGGACAGTATCTTACCCATCCCTCATCTCTTTGATCCCAGTGGAGTGTGAGGCGTAGAGTAAGTAATTAATAGGGAAGGAAAGAAACAGGAAAGAGAAAGAAAGAAAAGGAGAAACAGAGGGAAATGAAGGAAAAAAAAGAAAAGAAATGCCAGGGAAGTGGGGGTTGTTATTGGTTTGAGGCGATCCCACGAAGCATACCTTACTGCCTGGCCCACAGGTAATAAGTGACCAAGAAGAAGGCTTTGCAAAACCTCCATGGGTCTGAAAGAAAGGAATCTCTGCTTCCTTCTGAAACTTCCACTCTGCTGTAAGCAGACTCATACATGGTGGTTACCAAATATTATAATCCATGGATATTAAGACAAACCTGTCTCTCCTGTATGTCTAGCATCCAGTTGCATAAAACAAAACAAGGTAACTAACAATTTCCAAGAATACTGGAGGTCCTTGATGATCAAATGACATGGGACAAGAAATTGGGCACCTGCCTTGTCCTGAAAATGTGATTTATGTAGGCTTTAGGGTAGGAGAGTGGTCCTAGAATTCATGATAGCATCAGGACAAGTTCAATAAAACTGTCTCTAGTTTCAGTTCTCAGCAGAGTTCAGGAAAGTTCTGGTCTCAGATCCCTGTCTCATAAATACTGGTAAATGGAATAAGAAGATGTCCTAGCTGGACAGAAGAACCTAAAATATAGTCTGGTAGACAGACCTGGAAAATACCTCTGTCTCAAAAATCTATTTGCATCCTGGACTATGGCAGAACCTCAGTGCCTCCCAGCAATAAACTTGTTTCTGAAATCAGTTGTCAAGCCAGCCCGCACTTGTTTCAGAGGGCAGAGTTCCTGGTAGCAGCATGAAGAGTAAAGTCTCTTAGTCAGCAGAGGAAGTGACAGCCCAAAACAACAGAAGTCAGCACCAGATGGTAGCCTAGACTAAAAATCCTCCAACATCCACCTCCTGGGAAGTACAAGAATGTCTGGAGAGAGCACACTAAGAAACTGCTAAGAGGGTAGAAGCTCAAAGATAGCAAAGCTTGAATTTACAATTCAAGCGCCTTCATCTGAACCCAGAAACCAAGGAGACTCAAGATACTGAGAATATACTGTTTATGGAGATTGTTGCTTTACCTTGCTACACTTGTTTAATTATAGCATGGTCACTCAGGTTAGAAGAAGAGAAAATAAAAGAGGCAAATGTTACTACATTGGACCAAATCCCAGCCACCTACCCAGGTGCTCTCTGAGTTTAGTCTATGTGTGAATTATGCACCCCATGGCGGTGAGAGGTGCTACCTGGGAGCCCTGGCACTGGCCCTGAGGGTTGAGGAAGGGAGGGGTTGAACCAGGGATGGATGGTGGGGGAGACGCAGAGCTCGAGGCTCGCATTAAAGACGTGAGAAAGAATCTCTTACAGGCTCCTTTGCATCAAAAAGGGAAGGGAGGTTATTTCAAAAGACCCCTCTGATTATAAATATTGAGTATGCTTAGGCATGGTCTACATTCCTTTGTCTTGTACTCGTTTCTAGATCTCTTGATTTCTCCATTAAATCCTGTCACTGGGTTTTACTCCTGAACATGTTGCTCTATATCTGATTGCCTGATTTCTCCCCTTTTTCATCTTCATAATCCTGCTCATAAATCTATTGCCAGGTTCACTGTCTTAAAAAAAAATAGACAAACTCCAGGTGAACGTGAAGACCAGGCATGACCTGCCCCTCTGGTTGTCTGTGTTTCCTCTGCTCAGCATCCCTCCTCCTAATGGTCAAGTGACCAGTGCCTGCAGCCTGGCCGGTGGGGCTAGTGCCATGATCAAACTGCTGGGAGCTCTGTGACCAGGCAAAACCACCCCTCCGTCACATACTTCCTCCCTACCAGACTCAGATCAGGTCTGCGGTCCATCTCAGTGCCCCAGGGCAGTGTCCACACTGGGACTGGTCCCAGCCCAAGGGAACACTGCTCAGATCCATGGGGTCTTATTGCTCTTAATTGTTACATCATCCGGCTCATTTACGCTACCTTCCTGTAAGGCAGCACATGTGCCAATTCCTAACCATGAATGAAATCATTACATACTACAAAGGTATATCAATAAAAATTTTTTTCAAAATAAAAATTACTATGATTTTGTTTCCAAAATTAAAGACTGCAAAAAAAAAAAAAACCTTTTTAACATCTTACCTTGTGGCTGTGACAACATAAGGGAAATTTCACCACCATAAATGGTTGAATTATGCCCCACTGCTATTCTCGTCTGAAGGGAAACAAACAATGCTCAATGGAAATGGCCAGGGAGATGGCCAGCAGATGCACTGAGAAAAGTGAGGCATTGAAAACACCTGGCAAGACAGGGAAAGGAGACCCAGGAGGGAACAGGACTCCTGTTACCCCTCAGGCCTTAAAGACTCACTGGCTCTGACCTAGGACAAAGGCATTTCCCAGACTCCTGCAAATGATAGAAGAGCTCAAAGGAGCTGGGTCCCAGCAGGAGAGGGAATCTGAACTCTGTGACTGTCAGTCCAAAGTCTGCTAACAAATCCCTAGCTTGGGCTGGGATTTGGAAAAATACTCCTGTTTCCCCATTTATAAACCATAATACCTAAGACAAACAGTCCCTGAGTCTTTGCTGTGACAGACACTGCAATGTTTTTTTGTTATATGTACTCGCTTATTTATCCCTCACTACAACCTCATGAGATAGGTCCAATAATGGATCCCATTAAACAGAAGAAAAATAAAGGCTGGAATAGATTGGATAACCAGACTGTAGGGTACATCTGCAATGCAAACCCTATCTGGCTATTTTTCTGGACTGCTTCTCTGCAGGCATCTATAACAGCCTGTTATGACTTGTGTCTCAATCCTCAAACCCTAATGTGGTTTTAGGTGGGACTTTTTGAGAGGTGCCTGAATTCAGAGTGTGTGATGCTGGGATAAAGGATGTCTGATAACTGAATCCACCCACTGATTGGTTTGGCAACAGTCTAATCCTGATACCCTAGAGAGGGTGTAACGGGCAGATAAAAGCTGCTACAGTCCCCCTCCCTTGCTTTGCTACCTTCTGCCAGCCATCAACGTTTCTCTTCTGTGAGTCTTGTCTACCACACCACCCTGCCTTGCAGCCAGGCCAGTTCAGGACTGAAACCTCTACAAACTGTGAACCAAATAATGTCAGGTATTTCGTCTCAGCAACGGTAGAAGAGTAACTAAGACACAGTCTTGTATCTCACTCCTTTGCCATGAAGAAATCCTGCTGGGCCTTCTCACATCACTCCCTCTTTCCAGTTTATTTTCCTGGTCAAAAAGCAAAGGGCGGAAAGAGGGAGAACAAATTCCCCTGGGTACTAAATTGTTCCATGGCACAAATGGAAAGTTAGTCACTGGTGGCAACCTAGGCATGTGGACAGCTCCTATTTCTAGGTTTTTCTCCTGCACTCTGCATTGGCTTTCACAGCAGCCTCAATCTATAAACAGAGCAAATAAAAACTGAAGCCTCACAGAGTCGGTAAGCAGGTGAAATGATCAAAGGAAATCCCAAGGACCATGCTAAGCACATGGTTTACATCTCCTCCAAACACGAGGGTTCATCCCAGCTCTTGGAAAGTGATTGCACCAATAAGGAGAATGGCAACAGAATAGGTAAATTGTGGAATTATTTGAACTTCTCCCTCCTTCCTTTTATCAATGCTCTTTATATATATATATATGTAAATACAAATATATATATTCTTATAGAAGAAAAACCACGCAATATTAAAGGTTGGGTGTCAGACTTATTTCACTTAACATTGTGCTCTCAAATAATGTCCATTTGCCTATGAATGCTTCAAGTTTATCTTTCCTTATGGCAGTGTAGTACTCCATTGTATATAAATACCACATTCTCCTTATCAACTCATCTGTTGATGAGTTCATATGCTGTTTCCAAAGCCTGGGTTTGTGCTGCTATAAATATAAATATTAGTATGCATGTATCCCTGTAATATCTTTTGGGTTGATACCTAGCAGAGGGACAGCTGGGTTAAATGGAATTTTTATTTTTGGTTTTTCGAGGAATCTCCATACTTAGTTCATTGAAAAGAAAGTTTTGTGCTACTATCTGTTTGCTTCTGCTTTGTTAAGAGACAGCCCTTTTGTCTACATCTTATATTTTGAGTAACTACTTTTAAGATTATTATACACAGTGTATTAACTATTGCTATTATCATTACTCTGTTGTAAAACTTGAAACTTATTTAATAAAATAGAAATAAAGACACGGGGCTGTATATGGCCATATGACTGTAATTCCTCTAAGCAAGGTTTCTCTCTGAGACCATGAATTGGCATTTGTGCCTCCTCTAATGTCCCTTCTCTCCCCACTTCAAACACCCACATCTGCAAGCCTTAATGAAGATGACTTGGCATTATGCTTTAAAGCCAGAATCTGAGAGAAGATCCCAGGGTCGGAATGGTCAGGGAATGCCCTGTGATGACAGAATGCAGTGATCTCTAGAGAGAGAAGGGTTTAGGTCACTGAGAGATACACAGGTGAGAGCACACAGGTTGGGGACACATGTGAAGCATGCACACATACACACACACACACACACACACACACAGCCAGAAGGGTGGCTCCTCCAGCAGCCATAGTCTTAGCAAGTGAATCTCTACTTGCTGTAGAAAATTTGAGTAACTTGCTTCTCATCGTCTTTAGGGGCTCTTCTGAGAGGGAACAATTGATGGTGAAGCTACATAAAATAATACACAATATGTACCAACACTGCTTGGGATGTAGCTCAGTGGTGAAATATTCCTGGGAATGTAGTTGATGGTAGAATGCCTGCCTAGTATAGATAAGCCCCTGGGTTCCACTCCCCGCACTGCAAAACCAAATCAAACAAACAAAAATAGCATGAGTGCTGTTTCCAGTGTGGCCAACCATGCTGAGGTTCAGACTCTTTGAGCTGCCCAGCATCATTCCCCACAACCTCCTCTGAGATATCTGCATGGTCCCTTAGAGCACACTGCAGAAGACACGACCTTAAACCGGAGAAGGAAGAAAGACAGGGTTTGGGGCTGGGAAGCAGTGAGACTGTGGTTGACTCTCAGATCCCACAAGGTAGGCAGATGTGCGCAGCTCTGGGGGGAGGTGGCCTCAGTCCCTGTTAACTTGCTGAAGTCTCGGCATCAGTGTCGAAGCGGGGGACTGGCACCTCCACATAAACTGCTTTGTGACAGGTTACACGCCTTTGCTCTGTTCCGTCTTTCCATTACATGCAGGTCCACTCAGACCCTAACTGATCCATCACCTTCTTCATTTCTCTCCTGTCCTCCTGCAGCCCAGGCTAGCTTCTCCCTGCATGCACTCTCCTTCCACTGGTCCCGTTTGTGTCTTGGTGACACTTAGTCTGGTCATCTACACGAATCACTCAATGTGCCAGCTCTGTGTGATTCCTCGCAGTGCTCCCAGGTGTCAGAGGTATGCTTGGTATGCAGTAGGCACTCAGTGAGCATCTCTGAGATAGGGACAGGAAGGGCCTCCCTAGCCCAGTGTCATTTCCATTTTCCAATGGCTGCTCTGTTTGTCTGGGTCCTTGACCCTTGCCCCAACCCAACCCATATTTCTCACTGTCAACGGAAGATCTCTATTTGGTTGAACTTCCAACCTCTGCAGTGAAACTCATCCAAAACAGAACTTGTTATCTTTCCTCCTAACCAGAGCCCCTTCCCAGCTTCTCAGTTATTACTGGCAGCCCAATTAGCCTTGGGACCGCACAGTCATCGCTCTTCATTTTTCTCTTTTCTTGGCGTTTACTCCCTCTATGAATCCTGTCTGTTCTTTCTCAGCAAGGTTTCCCAGCTCCAGTACTCTGTGACCCAGGTTTCTGTCCTATTTGTCGGTACTCCTGAGCATCCCCCTTTATGCTTTGCATGAACATTGGCACCCTTGTAAGATGGGCTCAAAAGTGGATGTGGGCTGTTTGCACCATCATAAGGAGCACTCCCTGAGCATGAGATGAGGGGTGATGGGAAGAATGCATGGTCCTGCATCCACTTCTTGAGGAGAGGGCTCCTCCTCTGCCATATCTTGCCCCATATGGTTAAAGCAGTCATTCGGAGGACTGAATGCAAGTGTATTCGGCACCTAAGCCAATCTGGAAAGTTTCCCCCCTGCCCTATCTCCACAGCATCACTTTTTCTCCTGATCTATGCAATATCCATTCAACTGGACTCATCAGGACATCATGACAGCACATGGTACAGTCTGCTAGTAAGCTCAGCAGTCTACCTGCAGGAGCTAACAGTCCTGGCTCCTCCTGACCACTGGCCTTCTGCTTCTGTGCTCCCAGCTTACTCCTTCACCCTCTGCAGAAGGCACTTCAAGTGCCTTACCCTCTTCAATTTACCCAAGGGCACCACCTTCCATGTGAATAAATGATGAAAAGAAAAAACAAAGTATCTGTTCAAATGGGCAGAACAGCTTATTATCCTTACCAGTAGATTAGGCTCTAATTTAATTCTACCCAAAAGTGCTTCTTGTGTTGAAGTGCTGGGGAGGAGCTTACACACCTTTCCATGGTTACAGGCACAACTGTATGTTTCAGAATAAACTCTGGGCTCCCTGCACCCAACACCTCCCAGGGTCTATTTGTGCTGGTTGACTTAGGCAAAACAAAGATGGTTCCTGGAAAACAATCTGGGATTTGAATATACACAGACATGACTGGTGACACTGATAGGGTCTTTACAGAGGTCAGCTTGCAGTGAGAAACTTCAAGATGCTACCAGTGACCCACCATTACGAATCAGCCTGGATGGGACCTGAGCAGTGGACAAAAATTACACTGTAAAGAATGACACTACTTGAGTTCAGTCAGTCCTAGTGATCTAGAGGTCTCTCTGCAGAGAAGAGGTCATGGACTTCTAAGCCTGAAATAGGTGTAACAGCTTATGATCAGGAAATCCGTTTTCAAACCCTGTGAAGAAGTCACACAAAAAGAGAGGAACCTTTCCCTGCCTATTTTTAGATGCTTAGCAAATGGTCACCCAGAATATGTGGTGGTGACTACCCTGAAAGATGCAACCCAAAGACAAGTGATGAAATAAACACAGCTGAGAAAGAAGTGGAACCAGCAGAGGAGGAGGGCAAAGAGATTCACGAAAGCATTGTGGCACCTCCAGGAAACTCCTGAGATGAATGGGAGAAGCTATGAAGTAGGGACAGAGTGGAAGAGAGGGATGGTGATAGCTACAAGCTCCCAAATATAATCTTTCCTGTCCCAAGAGCCAAGCACACAGAACCCTGTGACCTGATTTTACTCCCAGGTGGTGAGGTGAGGTGAAAGAGAATTTAGATTATATAAGGAATCCTCCAGCTCAAAGTACATGGAGCAAGTGCAAAGAATTAAAGAGAGAGAAAAGAAAAACAAAGTCAAGATCTTCCAAAGTGCTAAGCAGAGTTAGTGCTGGGACAGGGGTGCCACTTGGTCAGGACTGGATGGGAGGCAGGGGAAGGGGCAGAAAGCCAGACACTGGTGTCTACTCAGCCCAGCCTGAGTCAGTGCTATCCTCAGAGTGGCAAGGAGTTAGAGTAGAATGAGTAGAAGCCCAGAGAACAATGATCCTTTTCATGGAGAGATTAATGGACCTATCCAAAGGAAAATAATTAAAAGTATAATTTGTAGAAGACCCTTACACATATGAAGCCCACGTAATTCTCACAATAGTCTCACAAAATAGGGCTATCTTCACTTTAAAAGCAAAAGACACAGATCTTTTGCATATTATCTTAAATAATATGCCTGTGGTCTCTTGAGTCTCCTGCATGCCAGGTTGTGCTAAACTGGGAGACAGAGTGTTACAGGGTTAGTACTGATGCTAACTAGGCAAAGGTCTGAAATCGGCCATTCAATGAGTACAATGCACAAACAACTTGTGAGACACTGGTAACCATTGCCCAACAACTGAACACGTCCTTGAGGACTGGCCAATCTTGTAGAATGGTGCAGAAATGTAAGGTGTGGGAAAATTCCGTTGTCTGGAGACATTGTTATGTGTGTATTCACGGTCCTTAGGCTGATATGGGTGCAGACTCCATACATAATGACTACAGAACCAGATTTCTGGAGGTTTTTCAGAGTCAACATACCACCCCAATGATTCTGCTATATGTGAAAATTTGAGAACAAGTAATCTAGGGCAGCTTATTTTAATTTCAGTTAACCAGATAAATAATTAACTAGCTTGTAAATACCCACAGCCACTGATTGCCACCATATTTCTTTCTGATAATAGCAGGTCTTCATGAGCATTACTCCTCTGCCATAGATGTGTTCTCTGACAGAAGCATCCTAAGAACTCTGTCATCTAATTTATAAAATAGGATCTCAAGTTCAAAGAGGTGGAAGGACTCAGGGAAAGCCCTGCTAACATGTGACCGAGCTGAGGTCTGACCCTGTCCTGCCTGTCTCCATACTGTACTCCCTCCACTATACCTGCAACATTCCTCTTGTCTAGCGTTTGGACCGGGGTAGGCTTGATGCTGAGGAAAAGTCCTTTGTGCTCCCAGAAACAATGCAGAGGGTTCTCAGCACAAATTTTAATGCCTTTCACCAGCAGCAAACACAGACTTGGAGAAGAAGCTACTGAGGAGAAGTGAAGAGTGTATACAGCTTCCACCCATTCTAGAGAAACAGGGAGTGTGTCCTCAGGAGAACTAGGAGGTATTAGCGAGGGAAACTGGGGTGAGGAGATCAGAGCCCGGGGAAGAGGGAGGCCAGCTGAGGGGTCTACACAGTGTAGATTTGGACTCTGGAGTGGAAAGGAAGCACTGTGGGGGGAGGTGCTGTGGCTGGGAAGTTGGGTGGCGGAGAAGGAAGGAAATTTCCAGGTAAAGGCATTTGAGGATGGAGCTGCTGTAATGGGGGAGCACAGGTATTGAGAGAACAAGAGCAAAGGGAGAAAGGGAGAAGGCAAGGAGGAAGGAAGGAGAAAACAAGCAGCAAAGAGAAATAGAGAAAGGCAAAAGAGAGAGAGAGAGAATTGTCATTTCTAAGCCAAATCAAATCCAACCAGTAGACTTACAACTAGTAACCTTTTAGAAACTGTCACCCACTAGTTCACAAAAATTTGATCACATGACCTTTCTGCAGTCTGAAAAAAACTTATTTAGAAAAATGCTGTCCAAGAACATCTGTTTATGTAGTTTATAACTATTAATAGTTGTCATATGTAAAAACAAAAAATATTTTATATAACAAAAATAATAATAAAAAATAAAAAACAGAATCATTTAAGAATATACAAAATCATTAATAATAATAAATTCATTCATGTTAATGTAAATAACATATTTTTCACAGAAAATGACTATATTTTCTTTTTGTGGTGGGGGTGGAGAGGTATCAGGAATCGAATTTAGGACCACACACTGGTCAGGCAAGGGCTGTGCCACTGAGCTAAATCCCCAGTTCTATATTTTCAAAATTTACTGAATATCATTAGAATTTATACCTGCATAGTCTGGCTTAGGAGAAGACAGCTGGATTTGGATATCTGCTTCTGCATTCAGAGCTGTGATATGTTGTTTTGGTCCAAGTGTATTGAACAAAATCGGGCCTCTAACAGACATGTAATTAGGCAAGGGATTATATGAATCACCTTTTTAGATAATCATGGACATACTTCTCTTAAAACCCCTCAAAACTCAACAGCTGGCAGTTTGCAAAAGTCTATTGGCAACGTAAAATCTGACACCACATCCATAAAGTTTTTGTGTCCTCTTTAAAATGATTTGTAAACTATGCATTGTTTACTCGGAAAATGCAGGTTCAGTGGGTTTTGCAGATGTTTCAGAACACGGGAGCAACCCCACTGCACAGGCTGGTGAAGGAAAAGGCAAAGGGTAGTGACTTTGAGACAGTGTCAGCCCCTGGAATGGTGTCGGGAAGCCCAGAGGACCCATACAACACTATGAGAATGACTGCTGTGGGGTCGTGAAAAGTGTCCTGAGCTGGGAATCAGACAGACTGGACACTTGCTCCAACTAACTTTTCATTAACCCGGGTATAACAAGCCCTGAACTCCTCAGAGCCGCCTCAGCCATGCTGGAGGACTCACTGTGTCTTAAGAAGTCCCCAGGGATGCCCCTCATCCTGTCTTCCTTTGCTCTGAAATAAATTTTTTTTCCAGCCAGTTTGCCAACCGCCTCCTGTCCATTGTACTCCTCCTTGGAGGCCCAGCCTTTGGCCACTCTGCCACGATGTATTCTGCCAGTCACCAGGGACCCTGTCAGACACACAGTTCCGGTCCCCCTCAGTCACGGCCATTCCTCCTCCTTAGACCTTCCACTGCCTCACCAGGCCCCTCTCTGGGATCTCATCTCTCTCTGCCTCTCATTGTGCCCACACCCCAACACGTCCAAGGCATGCACCCCACCTTCCCCTCCAATCAAGAGTCCCCGGAGAGTGGTGCCCACCATGTCTGTGTCTCCTTCAGCCCCTCTGCCTGACACAGAGTAGGCTCCCCGCAGAAGTGAAATTAATTGGTTGGCGTGTTTCAGGAAGATGTATCTGTAAGGCCGAATGGATATTTATGGGAGAAGAGGCTGGGAAGAGGTGACTGGGAGGTGAAGGGAGAGGAATGACAGTAAATGGAAATAATGAGGAGACTGAGGGGAGGAGACTGGAGGTGGGAGGTCGGAGTATGCACCTATGGGCCACGGAGTGCGATAAAGAGACGGAGCTTGCTAAGAAGATAAGAAGAGTATTTTAGGATGGATTGGAGGATCATGGGGAAGGTGGTATTTGGACATGGAAATTCCGTTGCATGAAGAAACTAAGGATACTGTCGAAGGAAAACCTGAGACGCTGCTGGGCAGAAGGCTGGGTCTTGGCAGCACTGGAATTGCTGCTTGCATGAGTGAACTGGTCCCCATGACCTGGCCTTCCACCCTGTCCTGTCACAATGCCAAGGATGCTGCTGGCTCTTCTGGCTGGGATCCCCCAGAATCCCCAACCCAGGCACCCAGAAATCCTTGCCAGTTCCCACTGATAAGACATGAGCCTGGGAGAGGCCCGAGTGGAGAAGAGCAAGACTCCCAAAGCTTCTGCTTTTTTTCTCTTCAAATATTTGCACAGAGGGAGCGTGGCCCGAGCTGGGCGACTGTGGTGCTTATTGCTCACACTGCATTAAAATTCAGATTGGCTTGTGCAATATCCCCGGCATCACCGCGCTGTGCTGATATTTTTATAACTCTTAATATCAAACAAATTGCCTCTTCGCTGAGACAGTTTAATGGGATGGGGGCTGTGCCCGCTGGCTTCCTCACACTGGTCCCATAAAGATCAGCGTTCTGTTACTGGGGACAGAGGAGCCATGAATTTCCTATCAAAAATATGACTGGATTATGCAGAGTAAATCTTGGGCTGTATTAAAAGGATCATGGTGTTTTAATTTCTGTTCTCCCCCGCTCCCCTACCACCACCACCACATCTTTTCTCACTAATAAAATGAAGTGGGGGGGGGGTCTGCTAGGCTGAATCAGCTATGAATCATCTTTTTTTGGCTTAGGTCCTGGTTTTTCCATATCTATGCCTCCTCTCCAGTCATCAATACATATCTTTGGTCCTGTACCAACTCCAACAGATCCCACCTCCCTTTTTCATGATCTGGGTAAGGAAAAAAGATTTAGATGGATTTTCCTAGAAAATCCCTACCATGCTGTCAAATTCATGGTCAGAAGTGTTCTATTTTGTTTAGACAGATTTTGCCTCAAAGCTAGCTAGACAGTAAAGAAAGATGTATTTGAATGTGACAGTCTTCTTTCCAAACCTGTCCCATCAAAGATTCCTTTATTAGCCAAACCATGAATTCTTACATGATGAGCAAAAAAAAATAGACTCTATTTATTTAACAATTGGTGATCTGTTCTGTTTAATAATTAAAAACCAAGAACAAATGTCAATTGGAATGATGTATTTCAGGTAGTAAGTACTCTCATAGTCAGGTATAAGTCAACTCAAAGCAGAAAAAGATGATATTTTGCTAGCCCAAAATGATTTATTGTAAGAAAATGTTGAAAGTAGTCCATGGACTTCCATCTTCCCCATTCCATTACTGTCTTAGATTGCTGCTCCGAAAACCAGGACACTGACGTCTAGAACAAGTGGTGTTAAGTTTCCTCAGAGACTCCAAGACTAGTTTGATAGGAAGGCTCAAGCCAGCAGAAATCTCAATACAACATTTGCAATATTTTCTTTTGCTTACAACAAACATGCTGATGGCAGCACACAAAAACCAGATGACCCAAGTATTTTGCATTGCTACCCAGGCTTCCTGAAACCCACATGCCCCAAACTGACATCACTGACACATCTTCTTTTGCAAGGGAGGAAGGTGACCCCGCACATGCCACTTATGCCAGTCACCTGTATGACCTCACAAAATTTTTGATTTTTTTTTCCATGCTCTTTCCAGTTCATACCCCCATTTTTTCCTCCATTCATGATACTACACACTTTTCATAACAAGACATTAGCATGATCTCATGATGTTCAAGTTTTACGTTTTACTACACTTTGAAATTAGTATTGTAATATACATAGTGTCAACTGGAGATTAATTCCACCTACCATGTAATTTAGCATACATTTTATTTATAAATGTCTTACAAAGATTCAAATTGCATAATCTTTATCTTCAAAGACCATATGGCCTTTGGTTCTTAAGACAATGGAAACTTTAGCCACCTTGTTTCTTCCAGAACATTCTGAGATTGCCTTTTCTTGAAGGTCTGGGAGAGCTATGAAAACCTACAAAACCCTAGAGGGGGTGATCCAGGACAGGAGTTCATACCAGGCCCAGGGGACTCTCAACCACTGTGTTAGAAATAAGTCACAACTTATCCTTAAGAAGGTAAGGAGAAGCAAAATACATTGTTTTATCACTGATAATGATTTTTAAAAATAAGATGATCTCTTTGGTGAATGCTGAAGTTTGCATATCGTTATAAGAGCAAAAGTTTAGAAACTGCATAAAAATATAGGCCCTGTTAAAAAACAATCACACAGAAATATTCAGTGAAGCATCATATTCTCTTAAAAGTATTTTAGAACAAATATTTTCTGTGCTGTAAAAAGCATTCATAGCACAACATCAAGTAGCTAAATCAAGTAAAAAATGTTTGTAATATAATTTTTTTTTGGTACTGGGGGTCAAACTTGCAAACCTGATGCTTGCTGGGCAGGTGCTTATGCCACTGAGTTAAAACCCCAGCCCTGTAATATAATCTTTTCAAATAAATGTTTTGACATTTAGGACAGATAGCAGGGGTTTTGTTTTGTTTTGTTTTGTTTTGTTTTGTTTTGTTTTGTTTCCTTATTTCCTTCCTTGTTGGGTTTTGGTTTTGCTGCTGGGGCTGGAATCTGGGCCTCCCCCGCTGAGTGTGAGGGTGTGGTAGTCTTCCACCCAGGAGCTACACCCTGATCATCTTCTAGGAACTTATCTCTGCTGTCTGAGTGCTTGAGAAAGAGAAGTGCATTGCTTTTCCAAAATAAGAAAAATAAAATACTCTGAAGAAAGTGGTTCTGCTGTACAGCCCAACAGAGCCTTGGGCTTACAAGACATCCTCCTACTCATGCGTTCACCTGCTTCTCAGGCACACTTCAGGCCAACTGACCTGGCCCTTTCTACTGCCCCCACCTCCCCGCCTGAGAACCCAAGGATCCTGCTCCCAGAGGGCAGAGTAGTTGAGGCAGCCTCTGGGGTGAGGCCTGAGGCCTGGGCTGTCGGGAAGCAGTGCAGGAAGCCTATTGCGGTGCCCTGCGATCAGGATGTGGCTGAAGTAGCCTCGGCTGCCGACAGGCCTGCTGCTGCCCCCAAGTCCACGCCGGGCTCCCACAGCCTATGTCACTGCCCACCCATCCTCTGCTCCACCCCTCCCCTCCCCCTCGACCCCTCTCCCAGGCCACCTCGGGAGACCTGCTGCTTCACCCAATCTGTTGCTCGCGCCTTGCTAGAGGTCTCTGCCCGCCTCAGCGCCACGTCCTGGGGAAGGAAGAAGCGCGCCCTGGCTGCAAGTGTTTCTAGGGGGAAGGGAGTTGCTGGAGTCGGCGGCAGATGGGGGAGGCCCCGTGGGGTGCACGTGGGTGCCTTTCTGGGAGGAAACCGTGTACCATCCGCTCTCGCTCGCTGCCATCCAGTGTTTTCTTCCCCCAGTGAGTCTCTTAATTTTGCTCATTTATCTTAAAAAGCTCCGTAAGCGCCGTGGGCTCCGGTGGGGGCACCGCACGGGGGCCCCGACACCCGACCCCCACGCCTGCCTCCCAGAGGAGCCATCCAGGGCGGACCAAATCTCATTTTCCTACAAATAGTTTGTCAGAAGCAGCAGGGCAAGTAATAAATCACGGAGAGCAAGAGCGGAGAACGAAGGGGGAGCCGCGGCCGGGAGGCGGCGCGGGGGGCGCGGGACGGCGCTGGAGGCGCAGATGGAGCGGGCGCGCAGGGAGGGCGCTCGCGGGAGAGGAGGGCTAGACAAAGGGAGGTGAGGGGTGGAGGGCAAGGGGGCGCGGGAGGGGGAGGGGGAGGGCAAGGGGGAGACGGACCGACAGGGGAAGGGAAAACACTGGGAGGAACAGCCGAGAGTCAGCGGGGAGCGATAGAGACCGAAGAACCAGAATCCCAAGGCGGTGTTTAAAAGGAGGAAAAGAGGCGTCTGGTTCAGGAGTGAGCACCCAGAAAGGATAGTGGGCGGTTCCCCATCTTTTTCCTTCCCCAACTTCCTGAGCTGAGGTACTGGGGAGTGCTGGCCCCCTGTCCTCCCAGGCTGGAGGGGTGCAGGAGCCAGGTTGCAATCAGGTGGGTCCTCTCTTGGTTCCTTGTAGTATTAAGCAGCCTGGATTGCAAGTCGCCACAGCCCCCGACCCCTGCACATGCTGGGTGATGGGGCCATGCAGGGGGAACCTGTACTCCAACTGTTAGGATGGAGCTGTGTGACCTTGACCAAGCCACTTCACGCCACTGAACCACAGTTTCCCCACTTAGCAAATGATATGAGGGATCCTGATTTTCCAGTTGGGGAGTGAGGAAAGGGGCGACCTTGTGGAAAAACAGCGAGCTACCTGCCTTGCAGACTATTGGTTAAGCAAAAGCAGCCCTTTGAGTTTATGGGGTGAACCATGGCCCTGGGGCCCTGGGCAGGGGTGCTGGGCCTTCCACACCACCTTATCTGCCACCCCTGCAGCCTGTGATCCTGAGCCAGACACCGGGATCCGGCATCTGTCAAGACAAGCACACTCTAGTGCTTTTTCTCTGCCCTCGGCCTCCCTGGGGAAGCTTTGAACACTAGTGAGATCATCACCACCCTCAAGCTCTCTGGGCTTTCTGGTGCAAGGACAGCTTGATAAAGAGGGTCCCGAAGTGCCAACTCTCCACTTCGTGTTCTAGGGCCTTGCGGACCTCTGGCTCCAGAAACTATGGCTCAGAACATGCTTGAGGGTCAGGATTAACTCCTCCTCTTCATCGTCCTTCTCTTCCTCTTCTTCTTCCTCCTCCTCCTCCCCAGAAGATAGTAGGAAACCCAACTCTACAGGGAGTGTGTAGGTGAACTTGGGTGGACACCTTTTCAGGTCAGAGAAGGGAAATAATGCTGGGAGTAAAGATGCAGTGTTGGGGCTGCTGTCAAATGCAGGAGGGCAGGGATCTTGTCTGCTGGTGACTCACAGAGCTACCCCCAGCTCTCAGCACAGCACTAGCATGTGGTGGGCTCATAAAGTAAGCAAAATGCTTTGATACCAGGAATATGCATTCACTAGGTCACACCTATGACTATAAAGAAGCAGTTTTTATAGAGACACAAAATCCCTGCAGCAGGAAGTGGTAAGGCTGAGATTTGGATCCAGAGCATTCTGTCTCTTTTGCAGACACCCTGCCCATCAGCAGGAAAGATAGGGATGGCAAAGGCTCCTTCTCCTGCCACTTCAGATCTGGAGAGAGGACACCACAGGGTACTGCAGTTCAGGTGGTTCATTCATTCCTGAGCTTCTTGCCATTCATTGGTACTGTCCTCTGGGATCTGGGCATACGATTACGCTGCTCTCCCAGGGGCTGTCCGCCCTGCTCAGGACGTCAAGAACAAGGTCACATCCCTGGGAACTTCTCCCACCTCAGCTCTTAGGACCCCAGCCCTACATGCTCCATTGGCCTTCTTTCTGACCCTCCAGCAAGTTGGCACCCTTCTGACAAGGAGCAGAACACCAGAAAAAGAGAACCAGTTTCTCCTCTCCTGCCATGTTCCAGTAAGATGACCCTAAGCAATTCTTTTTACTTCCCCAGGCCTCAGGTTCCTCAGCTGGAAAATGGGGATTTGCAAAAAATCTATGCCAGTCTCCCAAGGCTGTCATGAGAATCAATTAAGGCAAAAGCTGTGAAAGCACTTCACCAAGGAGAGGGCCTCTTATTCTTTGCCTCCTGAAGGCAGACCCTGCTCCCCTGCTGAGCCTCCAGCTTGCCCTGTAGGAAGCACACACAGTCATTGATTCCAGGGTCTGAACCCTGAGGGCTGTAGGACACCCCCTTTGCCTCATGAAGCACCATGGCACAAAATCATTGAAAACCCCAAAAGAGTGACTCAATTTGGGGAGGCAAAATAAAGTAGCGGCTAAGCCCTCTGGTGACAGTGAAAACTCAATCTTATAAATTCCAGCTCTATCCCTTATTTACAGTGTTCCCTTCAGACAGTCATTTTGCTCTCCTAGGGCTCAGCTTCTCCATCCATAAGATGGGAGACAGAACCAATAGTAAGGCCACTTTATAAGGCAGATAATGTATCTATAGTGCCAGGCACAAATTAAACACCCACTAAGTGGCTATTCGTGCTGTTTTCCTGATTGGTGTTATTTTTGTCCTGACTTCTGACAAATTAGTTACCTAAAAGTAGCTTCTCTCCCTTTCTCAATGCCTAAATGCCAGCAGTTTAGTTCATAGCTTTATCCTCTCTTCTTTCAGCTACGGTCATGGGTCCTTCTGCTCCAAGCCACTCAGCCTGCTCTAGTCTGGCCTTGTCGCCACCTTGGATTCCCAGAGAAGGCAGAGAACACCGGTGAAGTGAGGGAACCTGCCCAAGGTTACAGCTTGTCTCTCAGGCAGAGCAGACCCTAGGCTCCTGTGGCCCATGCCTTGGATGAGCGCCACCTGACAGGACTCTGAATCCCCAGGGTAGCACCTGGCTGCCTGCCATGCAGTGCCTTCCTCCTCAAGGCCCTTGGCCAGGCTGCCATAGCCCCTGCTCTGTTCCAGCCCCATGTGCTCAGCCCCTTTCCATTATGCCCATTCTCAGCCACCTTTCCTGCCTTTGCCTGGCTCAGACTGAGACTGCAGGGACACCAGGGAGTCTAGGATGTGGGCTTTGCCCTCAAGGAGCTCCAGTCTGGTGAGCTCTCAATGGCCAAGAAACCTCCTACCCTGACCTTCTGGCTTGAGCCTAAATTCCGTCACAAAACTCTCTCTCATTGGCTCTGGATTGAAAGGCTGTTTCCCAAATCCTCCCAAAAGGTACTACTGTTCCTTATTGGAAACTATGTCCCCAAAGTACTTTTATCTCCTTTTAAAAACTGTGCTTCTATGTTGATTTAATGTTGATGGCTGACATTTTCAAGTCTGTTTTCAAGATGCATGTAGTCTTACCTGGTTCCTGAAGACAGAGGTCCATGTCACTGTCTACATTACATTTTAAATTGTGAGGACTGGGATCTTGTGTCTCAGAGTCATGGTCCTGAAGTGCAGTCTATTAGCAAGAGGGGCAGCCAGATCTGCTTCCCAGAAGAGAAGAGCTCTCCAGAACCAAGTAGATGCCACTAGGGGGAGGAGATGAAGGGACTGCAGACATCAGAGAACAGAAGGAACATTGCTGGACGTGGAGAATACGGGTCATGCCCATCCTTTCAGCTACAGAGCCACAACCCACTTGCCAGCTTTGCAGATGCCCAGCTTTGCTTAAATGCCTTCTTCTATAGAGGCATACTGCTTTGTGCAGCTCTGCCTGTAACACAAGGAGGACTGTCTGTGGAGGTTTCAGACAGCTACATCTGTGCACAACTTTGCTTTCTCTCTCTCTACTACTTGACTGTGCAGATTTCTCCTGAAAGGGGGGCAGATTCTACCAAATTTTGTGTTCACTCTGTCCATGACACCCTCTCCCAATGTAATACCTGGTGTTCGGTGGCTGCTCAGTAAATAAATATTTGAGGAAGGGAGGAAAGGAAAGAGAGAAAGGAAGGAAGGAAAGATGAGCGAAGAGGAAGGAAGAGAAGCAGGAAGGAAGAGGCAATGGAGGGAGGAGGGACTGTGGAAGTGCTCTCAGGTGGGAGCAGCACTCTGTGACCAAGGCTGAGGGCCTTTCTCCGCAGTCTGCAAGGATGCGTCACATCCCAGGAGCAAGGGAGCAGATTGAGTCTCCCTTTGCCACCCTGGGGAGGGAGCCCCTGCCTCCTCATGCCCTGCGTGGAAGCCAGCACCGCGTGGAAAGCACTGGGTGTACCCTTCTGGTGCCAAGTAGCAACCTCAGGCTCATTTGGAAGATTAAGATGGCTCCGATCAGCAACCCTGAGCAAGAGCCAGTAAAATGCAAGAAATCCGTCAGCCCCGCAACCAGATTTCAGAACAGAAGGTTGCCAGGCAGAAGAGGGGTGCCGGCAACAGGGTCCTCCAGCTAAGTTAGTCACAATGGGGGTGTCCAGGTGAGGACCAGATGAGCCTCCAGGTGAGCCACCAGATGTCAGGTGTACAGTGATAGCCTGAAGGGCCTGGGTCTAGAACCCTGCACAGAGGGTAATGAAAACACCAGCTACTGAAGTGCGAGTAGAGTGGAATTGTTTCTCACATTGCTTGGTTTTCCTCAAAGAGGTGGGAGACCTCAGATTCCCGTGTCCATTTCTGTGTGGCAGGTTAGGAATTTTACCGCGGAATGTAGAGGGGAGCCAGGCCCAAGGAGGGCAGCAAGCTGGGCTGGAAGCCTCAGATTGTACTGCCAGAGCTTCCGAGAGCTGTGGCTGGGCCTTCAGCCACGTTTTCCTGACTTTGTCTTCAGCCGTAAAACCTATTTTCCCAGTCAAGGTGGCTCCACATCTCAGCTTGTCTTCAGAGACTCTTTTCTTGAGCGAAACAAGTACCAGTAGGATTTGAAAAGATTTTCATTTTTCCAGAGAAAAAGCATAGATAGGCTGAATCTCTCATTGTGTCAGTTCAAAACGGGGCCTTCTCCCTCTGACTGTAGCTTTGATCTTTCTTCAAATGTTGCCAACCAAATGAGAGTGTCCTCTGCTCTAAAATTCCCTTTGCCCTTCTGTCAAGGAGCTGGTTACTCCTCACAGAATTCAAAAAAGTCTCATCCATTCATTGACTCAGCAAATCTTTTGTTGAGCACATGCTAGATAAGTAGGGCTACAAGGGAAAAAAAGATAAGCAACATAGTCTGTTTTGGTTTAGATTTAAAATGCTCCTTAAACTTCTCCTGTGTGAGGAGGAGGGCTGGATCGTGAGGGCACTATACTCATCCATTGACAAGTTCAGTAGCTGAGTACAGTATTAGGAGCTGGGGCCTGGTTGGAGGTGGTCACAGGGGTGTCACCTGGCAGGGGCTGTCTCCCTCCCTGGCTCTTCCCTTTGCTCTCTGATTCCTGGCTGCCATAAATTGAGCGCCCGTTCCTCGGCCATGTCCCTATGACATCTGTTTCTACCAGGATGCCAGACAATCATGGACTGAAACTGTGAACCAAAATGGAACTCTCCTCCTTGAAATTATGGATGTCTGAGATTGTGTCTCATTGAGAGAAAAGTGACTAAGACAGGGACTAAGGTCTTGAGAAATTTCTGTCCAGGAGAGAGAAAGTTTAAACAAGTCATTATACATGCAGTACCACATATCTCCTACAATGTAACACCCCAGAATGTCAAGGTTGATAAAAATCTTAGAGAAAATCTAGGCTTTAAAATATTTAGTTCCTTACAAAACCCACCCAGGGTCGTCTTTGCCCTTGGTAAAGACTTGAAAGGCCTAAGTTTTGTGGTTATGAGAAAGCAATCAGAGCTTTATTTATCTAGCTATTTGGCAGAAATGTCTGCCTTTCTGAGCAGTTTCCCTGTGTGTCACTCTCCTGCTGGCAATTTTAACCCAGAGGTTTACTCTCTGAGCCTCAGTATCCTTGTCCATTAACTGAGAGGGTGGAACTGTAAGGCTTCTGAGATCCTTCGAGCTCTAACATTTGATGATCTCTGATTAGGACTGCGATGACATTGCTTTGCCTGCTGTCCAGAGAGTGACCCGCCAACTTTCATAAGAACAATCATCATTAACCTACATTAATTGGTCAATAAAACCATCACGACTTTATAGCATGAAACTTGAGACTTGCCAGGATTAACGCTATGGATGAGCCAGGTGGAAGTTCAGCTTCAGAAATGAAAATAGCTGACTGGTAGCCTAATGACTCAAAGTGACACAGACTCAGATGTATTTTGGTTGAAATAAGAACAGCTCATGGAGAAATTGAGTCACACATAAAGCAGTCTCATGGTTGGAAGAACACAGGTCCATCAGGGTGGTTGGGGAGGAGGGGTCAGGACTGGTATAAGAGGAATGCAGAGGGCTTACCTGATCGCAGCACTGTTTTCCCGCCCCTGAATAGATCATGAGCACCACTACAGTAGGACCCTGGAAGCCAGTGACCAGGGAAGCAGGGTGAGAGCTTCCCATCTTTCCTCCAACTTAATCTATTCATCGTCTGTCCCACTTCTTAAATTTAGTGTCATTCCTTCCTGACTCTGCCACACCCCCACACACACACTAGACTTAGCAAAATTTTGATCTTTTAAATTCAGCCTCAGGATTTTCCTATTTTATGTTGCCCTGTCAGAAATAAAATAAGAGTTAGCCAGTGTTATCATCTACTATATGCCAGGTAATTTATGTACTTTATCTTTGCAACAAGAGAATGGGTAATACTGGGACTGTTCACACCACTTCCTAGTTAAGGAAGCCGAGGTTTAGAGATTTTCAATAACCTGCCCAGGTGGTACACTCGGGATTGGTGGGATGAAGATTCAACCCGGGTCTGCTTGCTTCCAGTTTTTATTCCAGCATCTAGCTCCATACCCTACTTGGTATCTGGGCCACATCTACTCTGGAGTCCCTCAAGAAAGAATAAGTGACTCTGTAAATTATCAGTGGTTTTGTCCAAGATGAAAGACAAAATGTCAACAAAAGAAAGTGAAGTGTAAAAGTTGTGAGATACATTTGAGCAGGGAAGGAAAAGATCTGGACAAAAAAACCAGGAGGGGACAGATAGGTGATGCATTTCGGGTTTGTAGAGATGAAAGGAGTCAGATATGGTGCAGGTAAGAGCAGAGAGATTGAGAAACGAAATGGAGAGCTTTTAAGGTTGCAATGAGAAGTGGCTTTTGGCACAGGCCACAGGGAGGTAAGGTACATTACAGACAAAGGAGACTTTGAAGGTCACTACCCAGCTTCCATCATCCTGAATCATCTATGCCAAAGCAGATGGACATTTGACCTAGTACAGAAAGCCAAAGTCAATTAGAGTTATGCATAATATTCGTTATAGATCCTATGGTAAGTGCCAGGTTTTAAAAATGTATATGTATAAACCTACAACCTAGACATCTACCACCTTCCCCCATGCAGACAGCAAAGGCCTTGTTAAAATGCTCAAAAGAAAGCCCCCAAATGTAAGCTGTTGAGTGACAGGCAGGAAAACCATACTTTAAGAAAACTGGTTGGCAAAGGCATAAATGCACCAAACATGGCTCTAATAAAATGCTTCTTCGGGTTACTTGCAGTTTGCATTTCCCACATTCAACTTAGAGATGTTTGCTAGTATGTGATGATCCAAGGAATATGTGCTATGAAGCACTGCATACAACCCATTGTGCTGTGGTCATCAAAATGATCTTCCCATGGGGCTGGAGATGATCTTCTCAACTTAGAATAGCAGTGGTTTTTCTTGCTGTCGAGTTATCCCTAGCTGGAAATACTCTAGAAGCATTTTAGGAAGTTAAATAAGGATGTATGTGGTTATTATGGACATACTTAGTTAACGCTTCTACTAGTAAAAGACATAGCACGGTGTTGTATATGTATTCTAGATGCTGTACTTCGCAATACATAATGTTAATGTTTTAATCAGGGGTAATAAAATGGTCTTAGACAAATGCATTGAAGAAAACATCAACCAGAGCCACAAACGTTTTTCCAAGCTGTAAGATTCACTCCAGCTCTGGCTCCTTTGTGTGGTATTGCTCAGATAACAGAAGCCACAGGTACCTCATCTGTTAACTCCTGCATGGAGCCCACCCACCAAGACCCCCACTCCAAACCTCTTCTTTCTTCTCGGAGAGTCCCCTCCTTACCTGGCTCCTCCCACTGTGTGACCTCTGCACCTGCTGCCCACTCTGCTCTACTCACTCTGCCTCACATCTTAGCCTAGTGCCTTCCATCCCCTTTTCAAACTCAATTCAAGCATCATTTCCTTGGAGAAACTTCAATGCATCAGGGACCAGGCCGAAGCTTTCCCTTATAGATCATATTGATGACCGATGCAGATGTACTTGCACTTCTGTGATTATTTCATTCTTGCTTATCTCCAAGAGGAAGCACCCTGTCTCTTTATTTTCACTACTGTGCCCAAGAACTACACCATGGTGGGAACTCAATTCATGTGTGGTGGGTGAATGAATAAAACTCATCAATCAGTTGATATAAAATTGGATGATACCCATCTTATAATAAAAATAGAAGAAGAACTTCTTCCCATCACCACTATGGCCTCTCTTAATGTTGCATCCTTATCTTCAACCATATAACCTCCAATTATGAACACTGAATTTACGAATACCTCATTCCTTCCACGGAAGCCTGCTACCCACCCCTGTCCTATCCAGCCAGCATCCCAGTGAACAGCACCTTAGGACCGTGCAGACACAGATACCTGTCAGCCTCCCCCCGCTTTTCCCCTGCCTCCTTCTTTTCCTCAAGTGAACCTCCCGCCCTCCTGCCCTCCTGTCCTCCTGCCCTCCTGTGCTCTTTTTCTCTTTCTTCTAGGATCTGGTACAGTTGAAGATCCTGAACTATTTTGCTTATTACATCAGCTTTTCAATATCTTAAAGAAATCTGTGTTTCCCTTCACTTTGTCTCTCCTTTCTCATTGCCCCTCTCTCCACCTCTCTCTTCACTTTCCTTTCCTAGTCATTCTCGTTGTAAAACAAAAATGGACTTTAATCATAACAGATAAATGCAGGAACAGTACTCAAGTGATCTGTCTGAATCAATGAGAAGGAAGATGGAATTAGATTTCATAAAGACACAGTCACCAACCTCAGAAGTCCTTGAACATGTGCACAGCCTTCTCCAGAATCCTCCCAGAAGTCTATCTTTTAAACATGTCCTAATCCACTCTTCTTTTTCAGGTCAGCTTTTGCAGTACATGTAAGAGTGAGTATAACCAGAGTTTGGACATATTGTTTAATTATACAGAAATAGTGGTATATATTGGTGCATTTCATTCTGGTATACAGTGTCTCAGCTGCTCTGAGCCGCTGATCTTGGAATTCTAGGGGTGATTTTTATATTGTTCCCATGCTGAAGATCTGGACTTCTGAGTTCTTTTTTTAAACTTTAATGTTGTCCTCTAGGAAAATGGAAGCAACCTGGTTATCATAGAGAAAGTTTCATTGGAAGAAAGATCATCTGAATTTTAAGAGTGCTGGTAATAGCCTGGGGGTGTCAGGCTGGCTTCAGGGTCTATATAGGCATCTTAGACCTTTGACCTAGAGACATTCCCACCAGAGGGCTCCCGGGATCCTTAACAAACAAGGTCCCAGGTGCATGCAGTCTGCAGCTGTAGCCCCAGCAGCACTCACATCTCTCAGAACCCATCCCACTGCCCTGAGGCTGGCTGCTGTGTCTCTGGTCAGGATGGGCTTCTCCCCTCTCTCCATCCAGCCCTCAAGGGAGCCTGCAGGCACTGAAAAATCCAGCAGCAGCAGCAGCAGTCATCTCTCACTGAGCATCTTCAGGCAAGCAGGGCCAAGCCACCCACAGGCAAGAAGGACCTTCCCCAGCCTCAGCTGAGACTCAGGTAAATTACAGAGACTGGGGCCAGGGAGCTGAGGTGTGAACATCTCAGGCAGACTTTCTTACAAGCCACTGGGCATCCCAGGGACTGACATGAGTGTGCTTGGGTTCCTTATCCAAAGGGAGTGCTTTATGCAGAGTAGACAAAGCTCAAATGGCCAGTGCGAGATGCGTACAGAAGAAATGAGCCCCAGAGAAAAACGATCAAGGCCCAGACTGTAGGCTAAGAGGAAAGGGGCAAGAGTGATGGGCCTGGAGGTGGGAACTGGGCCAAGGTGAACATACAAAGTAGGCATCTCCAGGTAAAAGATTCAGGCTGGGGATGTGAAGAAGGCTGTCTGCTCCATGATGCACACCTATGGGATATCACAGATTTCAAGTAACTGGGACACCCAAGGACGCAGGGCTTTCAGCCACTGTCGGGGAAAAAAAACTTTCAGGGACACAAAACTTCTTGTCGCAGGTGAGGCTCTGAGATGTGATGTAAATGAACCAAGTCCAATTTTAAATGCTCTGGGGAGATTCATTTGTTAAAAGGACTTTAAGGAGACTGAATGGTTAGCAATCCCCAGCTGTCCTGGTCCGTAAACTTGTTCTCACAAAACAGGTCTCCCCAAAGTGGGACAGCTGGGCTGACCCTGGCTGATACTTGATCAGCCCACCCTGGTTTCTGATGAGCAGCGAACCACTGATTATTGCCTCTGATGGCAGCGGTGTCCTATTTGTAATGGTCTCTAGGGAAGATCCACAACCTTTTTCAAAAACTCATTTCAACTTTTAAACTTCATCCAGTCTGAGTTTTCTCCTCTGTCCCCCATGCCACAGCCCCGCCCCTTTCAAATGAGCAGAAGGGGTCTCCATCCCTACAGTCCCTGGAAAGCCATTTTGACTTCCTAACTCTGCTTTTCTTTCTCCCTAGGATACAGCTAGGTCTCCCTTCTTCTCCCTGAAAAGTGGGACCTTCAGGTTAGGGACAAGGAATGAGCTTAATAACGACAGACTCCAAGGTGGGGTCCCTGCTCTGCCACTCAGCTGGGCCCTCTTGGTCTTGAGACCTGACCTGTCAGCCACAGGTTTCTCATCTGTGTAAGGTAGATGGGGACAGTAGCTGCCATGAGAGGGGGTCACAGAATTAGAAAAAAAAAAAAGAACAACAACATAAAAACCACACACAGTTTCAGCAGCCTTTATCTGTAATGCTCAGAAGCAGAAGTGTTTTTTGGATTTTGGATGTTTATATATTTGTAATATTTAAATATACGGGAGATGTCTTGAGAACTGGACCCAAATTTAAACACAGAACTCATTTGTGTTTCATATGCAGCTTATATACATAGCCTGAAGGTAATTTTCTACTGTGTTTTAAAATAATTTTGTACACACAACAAAGTTCTGTGGTATGGAAATTTCCACCAGTAGTGTCATGAAGTTTGGGGGTTTTTAGTACTTTGGATTTCAGATTTTCAGGTTGGGGAAGCTCAGTCCTCCATGACACCTGGCACGAGTCGGCTGTGACCTTCATTGTGTCCTCTGTTGTACTCTTCCACATGCAGTGATAACCTCTTACATATGGTTAGGTTTAAATCATGTTCAGAATATCTGCTGTGACCTGCAACACAAAGCAAAAGCAAACTCTGAGAAATGAAAATATCAGACGCGATTTCTGTCCCAAAAATCTTGTATTGAACTGGCAGGGACATCTACACAGACACACATACCCTTCCAAGTCCCCTCTGCGAGATGGCCAGGCATCTTTGTTGGTTGCGAGGAAGCAGGTTCCCTGGTAAAGTTCCTTCCCTCAATCCTGAGCTCCCTTGGGAGGTCCCAAGGTCTCAGGGGATTCTGACTCCTGAGACTACCCACAGGATTGGCAGAGGTTCTTTAGTCAAGAACAAGAAGCAGGTGAGGAGAGGGGAGCGTGAGGGATCTAACGTCACTGGGCATGCTCTCTGCCCTGACCTCTGTACCGCATGCCACTCCAGTCATTTAACCTAAGTCCAAGACAATACTGCAAAGCACTGTAGTTGGACATTGTCCTGCGTCACCCTGGTGCCCCTTCAAGACGAAAGCACTCATTTCCCAGCTCTCAGAACTCTTTGGATCTGCACCTGCTTGAAGAAGTTAAGCCCCACTTCCAGAGAGTGGTTGAAATGTGGTTTTAAAGGCTCAGTGTCCTCACTCAACTCAGGGCCTCTGTGCAGGGCAGTGTGGGTTCAGAGCACTGCGTGGCCCACACTGTTGCCCAGCTTCCCACTCTGCTCACGCCTGCTTCCTTGTCTGCCCACTCAGGTGCTACTCACAGAAGCGCTCCACAGTAAACCTCCTGCACGCGTATCTCTCTATGGAGACTCGGAAAGGCTCAGAAAGGTTAAGAAACTTTCCCTAGGCCCACAGCTTTCAGGTGATAGGACTGAGCTTAAACCCAAGGTAATATGACAGCAAGACTATTATTTTCAGCACATGAAATAAAATCCCCATTACTCTTAGGAATTCAACATAGTCCTTGTACCCTAAAGCTCCCCAAAGAATAAGAGGTGCACTTCAGACCAGCCAAAGGCCAAATGAGATCGAGCTTTAGAGTCAGAACAAGGGATGACAACTTTTAGTCATCACTGAGAAGCTGTCCCTGACTTTCTTCACACCCTTTCTCAGGACACAGGTCAAGGAAGGCCCAGTGGGATGGCCTGTAACAGAACTCTAAGGACACAAGCACCAGGGCCACCTGCAGCTCATGTCGCTGTGAGCGAGACACTCACCATCTCCCACATACTTCAGTTTCTTCATTTATAAAATAGAAATGATAGTTCTGCTCCAAAATTGTTTCCAGGGTTAACTGGCATGAAATATTCTTAAATTATTTGGGAAATGCACAGAACCAGCTACCGCAGCAGGCATGCAGAACCCGGAAAAGAGGAGGGTAGAGGGCATTTACTCAGAAGCCCCAGGCAGGTTTCCCAGCTTCTCTCCAGCAGCTTCACCTGTGCAGCCCTGGTCTTCACAGAGAGACTGGTGATCTCCCAGAGGAACTGCACACTAACATGCACGGGCCCCCTGGGGCAGCACAGGACATGTTCACAATTAGAGAATTACTCTACTCTATTTGGAGCCTGGATTACAGACCTAATTTCCTCAAAATTAGCTCTAGTTTGATAAGCCTCCTCCCTCTCTGGGTCTGATTTCTTCTTTATTGAAATGAAGAAGTTGGACTGCATGCTCCTTAGTTCCCTTTCCATCCCTGGGATGTAGAATTCCCTAATAGCTTGTGCTCTTTAGAGAAAGTGTTCCTCTCCTTCACCCCACTCCTGTTCATCAACCGGCCTCCCCCACTTTCCACCTTTGCAGCTCAGGCAGGAGCATAGGAAGGACAGGGAAGGAAAGAGGAATGCCAACAAACCTAGGGTCCCACAGAGTCCCTGGTACTCTAGGACAACAATAAACCACACTGGCAACTCTTTCCTAAGGAATATGTCAAGGCTGCTTATTAAATGCCATATCCTCATGAGACAGATATGGGTGTGCACCAGGGCAACTGGCTCTCACATTCCAGCTGGCAATCTGTTTAGATTGAGCCTCACTCTGTACTCAGCTGTAGAGCATTTTAGCAGCTACACACTGATTTCACAGTAAGTTAAATAAACACAATTAGGAATGAAAATGTGTTGGAAGAATGGTGAGTATGCACCAAAGCTAAGTAGACCACGGTTGTACAGAAAGTCAGTTTATAAAGTTAATGACCAACACACTGTACCCAAGCTAAGCGTTTATCGCCTCACCCCATGTACTTTGGCACATGGGGCAACAGGAACAGAGGCAGCTGTAACTGTCACCCTGTGGGAGGTTTGCAGCACCCTTATTGCAAAAGACAGATGTGCTTCTCAGAAGCAGAGACTTGGTTTGCAGGCTTATAGAATGTTTCCACAGGCAAATCTCATCACCAACATGCTGTGGTTTGTGGAGAGTCGGCTTTCACTAGGAAACAGTTTTTAATGACTCTTCTCAGGAAGAGCACTTGGGATGGTGGAGAAAACTTGAAAGAGCTTTAATTCCACTCACCATTCATTCATTCAAAAGTACTTGAGAAGTATACTGCATGCCATCTATTTGATAGTCAACGAAACCTGTGTGAATCCCTGTGTGATCTCAAATGGCTTTTAGAATTTAAGTAGAAAAGTGATGATGATTAAAATTGTGTCATGAATTTCTACAGAACCGTTTGTGAATTTGCTTTGGTACAAGCCTTATGACAATAGGGCCATCACACATTTTTTTGTGTCACCCCTGCTGCCAATGCCAATCAGCAGAAATGATATTTATAAATGATTCTGTGCAGATGCCAGGGTAAATATGTCACCTACATTAACCCAAAGTATTGGGTCTAATGCTTTAGTTCAGTGAGAGCCAAGAGGTCATCTCATGCCTGCCGCAGCTCGACTCAATGGGGTGCTGCATTGAGACATATTCTGAAGCCCACGTGGATCAGAGAAAGAGTGTCCTGGGGTACAGGAAAAGGAGGGGTGTTTAGCATCCTGGCTTTTAAATTTTGTAAGCTATATTGCAGAGTCCTTCAGGCCTTTTGATCAGAAGGGCTCTTCAGTTGTGTACTGACTCTTGGAAATGCATTTGTTCTAAGATTTAGGCTCTTTTTCCAGGGGAAAGATCTGAGCCACACGGCCACGGCTGGGGTGCAGTCTGTGTACAGTTTCCTTTGCTGTTCAGCTGAACCAGGCAAGGGAATGAGCTCCTCTCTGCCATTTAAGATCTAGCATTCAGCACAGGCAAGTGAGACAAAGCAAGCTTGAGGGCTTGAGGGTAGTTAGGGGAATAAGGGACAGGATGGACAAGCCCTATAGACTCCTTGTCCTTGGGACTTGGAAAGCTTACCATATATCCAGCCAGGAGCTAACCACAGAAGTCATAGCTCCTTCTGAGTTAGCTCCAGGGAGAGCGACACTCCTCACCTTCTGTCTGTGTAATTAACTAGCAATTGTTCCTGCTTTGTAGAACATGGAACCAGCAGCCTCTGGGAAGTCCTGTGGGAATGTTCTCAGTCTGACTGGCAGACAGTTGGCAGGAACCAAACTTTCTGCAATGCTTAACTGAGAGGACAGAGGACGACTAATTTTTTCTTCTCCACCTGCAATCATACCATCTACCTCTTCCCCTTCCTTGGAGCTATCTGAGTGTAATGGTGGGCACTGACCCTATGAAGTCCCCTGAGGTGTCCGGTTCAACCCTGATGCCCATTGATATATGGGACTTTGGATTGAATATTGCTATATTAGGCTTTGGATTGAATCCCTAAATCCTTAGAATTTGAGTTCTAGTCTGTCTAAACTGAAAGAAACTTTGAAAGTCCTGAGGAAAATTTCACTGCCATGCAGAAGTGGACACTTACTCATGGGATACCCAAAGATACACAACTAGCTGGGGCAGGACTGGAGTTGGTCATGCCCAAACTCTATTCACATATTATCCTCTCCAAAACTCTACAAGACATATAATCTGTAGCAAGCTAGAACCACATAATCTCCCCAGAGAAGTCACTTCAATGTACTAAACTCTCCATTCTAAGCCTTCAGCCTGATTCTTTTATTTACATTCAGAACTACTTTTTCAAGTATTTAAAGATTCTTCTGATGCAACCTGACAGCATTCTGTCTTTTGCCTGTATCCTTTAAATTCTGGATATGGATCTATTCTACCAGGCAAGTGTGGATCTATTCTGCTCCTCTGGAAAGCAAATGAATCATGCCTTGCAGCCAGGGAGTCATAAGAAAAATGCTAGAAGAGCTACAGCTCTTGAAGAGGAGGATGAAGGCACTGATTGACTGGCTTCCCTTTGTGAGTGGGCTTAGAGGTTGGACAACCCTGTCTTCATCCAACCCCATGTCTGCACTCAGGAACTAAAGTCCCCTTCCTCCTGAGGTGGTTTGTCCCATTTCCAAAGGAAAAGAGGGTGTAGAACTTTATCTTTTCCACAAATGAGGTGCCACCTGCCTCTTTCTAGGTAATTACATCTTCCATGTGATTGACTATCCAATGTGTCAACATGACCCCTAGATTCTCCAGAGCAAATCACTTCTCTTCTCTAGCCAAGCATCTCAGCTCCCATTGTTCTGGGGATCTAATCCCCAGACCACTCCAGACACACATGCTGCTAATTCTCCTAGAGGTCAGACAGACCTGCGCATTGCCGAGAGTAGCTCTGGATGGAGGAAGACAGAGCTGTCATCTGTGTGTCCCACCAGAATGTCTATCAGACAGCCAAAGGTGATGTCAACTGTCTGCGCTTCTAAGACCCTGGGACTTGCTCCCAATCCTCCAAGAAAATGGGCCCAGTTTCCAATAGCAGCATGTCCTTCTTTACCCAGTCTGGAAACCTGTTTTGCTTCTCAAAACCCATCTTACAGCCAACTCAGAGTCTGCTTCAAATCCCTGGGCTTCTCTGAAGCTTTCTCTATGTGTTCCTCCTCACTAGGATTAGCAATGGACTGTTTCTGTTAAACATTATCTATCAAATAAAGGAACTGAGCAGGGCAATCAGATATACTGCCACCACATTTTCTTCTGAGTTACCTCTTAGCTTTCCTTCCTCCTCAAGGGCACGATCATGCCTTACCTGGTGCTGTTGCTTAATAAACATTTGCTCATAAAATTGAATTGAGGGATGCTGAGAAATGGGAAGGACAGATATTGGAAGAGAAGATGTAGATTATTGAGACAAGGGCATTGAAAGACACCCTTCCCCAGAAAGGTAATTGGAATCAAGACAGGGAAGGGGAAATAATAGACCACACTTACAAAGAAAAGCAAGATAGTATCATGGTTGCGCTTCTTGTTTGGAATTCAGGTTAGGAGTGCAGATAAAAAAAAAGAAGATTGGTAAGTAAAGGGTCATGGTTTTCCTAAATCAGGAGTTTCAAAAGCAAAGTTTGCAAGTCAACCACGTTAACCCCCTTAGCCTCAGTTTCCTCATCTACAAAAGGAGAAATGTGGGCCAGTGCTTTAGAGCTCGTTATGAATGCAGAGCCCCAGCTCTGTCCCAGAGTTGCATGTGCATTTAGCCAGATTCCCATGTAATGCTGTGGAAACTCAAGCGTGGGACAGCCTCTCTGAGTTTCCAAAGCACAGACATCAGAACAAGAGCTCACACTGCTGCACCATGGAATCACCTGGGGAAACTTAAAATCCCATGCCCTTTGAGGAACTTTCTGGTGTGCTGGATATCCCATCTCTTCACTGGGACAGTGACCATATGTGTGTGTAAAATTGTCAGAACTCATGAACTGAGCCCTTCCAATGGATGCACTGCAGTATGGGTAAGTTATATCTCAATCAAGTTGAATTAAAAGAAAATGATACCAAAATATAAATCATTTATTTCCTATAATGATGTTACCAAGAACACTGTATTCAAGACTCTCAAGACTGCCTTACAATACAGTCAGTCTATTTTTCCCTGACAGAAGTGCTGCACTCAATCATAAATGTGAGTTGACATATTTTCTAAGGATACAAGACAGTGTCTATTTACCTGAATATTAAAATATTCCACAAAAAAGCCCCAAAACCACATCCCCAAAGCCCCAGTCCATAGCAATTAGACTAAACTGTCTGGCTATCTTTGAAGCCTCTCCAGGTAATCCTAATGAGCAGCAGGGCTGAGAACAACCTGAGTCTGTCTCAGAGGTGTCAGCAGTCAGTGTGGCTTCTTTAGGGTCCCAGGGTACACAGTGGTATGTCCAGAACATGTGAAACTCTGCATCTCTCTGTGGTTTACAGTGTGCCTTGGAATGCAAGCCACAGACCTGCATAAGGAGGTATATTGTATCCAAGCAGGACTGTTCCTGTGATTACAGGTATCCAAGTCACCCACAAGTGAGGCAAGGGCATGTCAGCCTATTGGGGGACACAAGCACTCACTTCTGAGGTAAATTTTGAGAGCCTTCCTCTGTTTCCCACTCCACTCGGGCTTTCATAGATGAGTAAGTGGAAAAAAAGAGATGTCAATCAAATGGTTTCCCCAAGGTCTCACAGCTCGGAAGGCAGGAGGGTGGCCCTCAAGCCATACTTGCAAGCTCTAGAACACAAGCTCTTTCCAGATGCCACATGCACCCCAGCAGGCCCAGTCAGGGCTATCCTGGAGAACTCCCCTCCCTTATCAATTTTCCAGAACCAGTGGATTGGCATAGTGTGTTACTCTGATTCACTCAAGCTCCCTAGGACCCAGAAGCAGGAAGATGAGCCAAAGACAGTGGCGCATGTAGGATGCAGACTACTGTCCCCTGAGTGGCATCCACCCAGCCTGCAATCCTGAGCTGATCAGAGGGCACAGGTGCCTGAGGCCTTCTCTGAAAGAGGAACCACTGTGTGGGGGGGGAATAATTCAGCTCCAGGAGGGAGGGCACAATGAGCTACACTGCCCCTCCTCCTTTACCAGGGCAACCTAGGATATCAGACAACACTGTGGCAGCCTCGTTATTGGGCTGCTCAGCCTTTGTCCCCCAGACAATGGTTTCCGGCCCTGGCTTTGTGTGGCGCTGCCAGCTGAGGTTATTAACCATTGGAGCTGCCTTTGAGAGACATCCAAGGGAGGGGTGAAAGGTCATTGGGAGCAGCAAGGGGAGCGGAAGTGGGAGGGAAAGGCGAAACAAAAGAAAGGGATGAGCCCCTGTCCCCCTCCCCCTCATCTTGGAAGAACCCCAAACAGAGCTGCGCTGGAGAAAGGAGTGGGGTGGGGGGAGCAGAGGAAGTCCCTGCCGCTGCAGAGCTGCAGCGAGGAGCACAGAGTGGCCAGCCATCCTGATGGTCTCAGAGTCCTGATGGTGTCAGGATCATGAGCTGCGTGTGGATTTTTAACTGACTCCTAAAGTATGGAGAGCTGCTCCCCAAGTCCTCCAATGCCCTGTCTGCACAGGAAGCAAACTGCTTGGAACAGCATATGCCAGTTGTGGGAGAGAGGGCTACTGCCCTTCCCAACTGCTGTCAGGTTAGCCCTGCAGGTTTAGCAAAAGGACACCTGCCTGGGCAAGTGGCCATGGACACAGGCCATAGATAAAGCTGCCGAAGCTTTGTTCATCATCCAGTGTCACTTCTTTTTAATGGAGAGGGAAATCAATGCCCACACAGAGAGATGATCCATTAAGGACACAAACCCAGGGGTAGGCAGAACTGGAACTTGGAACATTATCTACTTCTTACCCTTGGGAGGCACTGGGCTTCTGCCATCTAGTTAGAGCTTCGATCCTTTCCCCAAGTCCCTCGGGCCCCCTGAGTCCATGACAGGGTCTAGCTTCTCAGATAATATCAAAAGACATGAGCCTCCTGCCCCCAGGGAAGACAGCTCTGTTCTATCTCTGAAACAAGATAAAAGCAGGCAGTACTGCTCCTACAGTTGCCACCACCACACCCATCTCTGCCAGCCCAGCAGAAGATGCCCCGACCAGAATGTAACACGCAGAGCAGGGCTGGAAAGCCTGGGTCTTCGGGTGGCTTCCCCAGGTTATGCACTAGAAAGAGGCAGGTGGGGGTGACAGTCAATTGAATTATGAGATAATAAAAGCTTTATAGCTTATCTATAAATTTGGATATGAACAGGGGTTGCATGAATTATGCCACCCAGGAAAGTATGAATTATTCCACCCAACTTTGTTGTCTCATGTTATACATTTTTATTTCCAGGCTTCCACCTCCACCCCAACTCCAGTCTTCTCATGATGTCCTCCCTCCCCTCTACTCAAGATCCACTAGACCCCCCACCCCAAGGCTAGGCAAGCTTGAGTGCTTCACTGCCCTCTCCCTCTTACCACTACTAGGAAGCCCAGCCGGTACCACCCAGCTCTCCTCTGCCCAGTGCATTTCCAGACCTTGTGCTGAGCTGAGCTTGGTTGGCCACTGGGCCATCTCCCCCTGTGTGATGCATGGGCTCCTCCTGCCTGGTAAAGCAGCCTGGTAGTGGATCTGCCCTTCCTGCAGTCAGCACAGTGGCCCTTGGCTGGTAAACAGCCTGGCAGTGGGGATTCTTTTGAACAAATTCATAGTAAGCAGATCAAACTGAGGCAATGATATAGTCTCACTTCCTTTCTCTGTCTCTCCATTTCTGTTTTTCTGTGTCTATATCACACAAAGACAGATACACACTCACACACTCACATGTAGCTGCAACTCAACCCTGCAAACTGTCTTTATCAGCATAGACATTTTGGCCCTCTTCCTTGGCTGTCCAAACCCAAAGCCATCATCCTCCTGCCCCCCACCCTAAATTCCCTTCCTGAAACCTCAAAACATCCCAGGCCCAACCACAAGCACGCAGCTACCTAACCTGCAGCTGAGAACGTAGCGGGACTTTGTTTACCCTCAGCATAGGCACCCTTTGACACTGCACATGTACTTAGGTCCCATGGATCAGTTCATATGGGAACAGGGCTCAGTTTGGGGACTTGAGTCCAACTCCAAGCCCACTTCAGCCCTCTCCTCATTAACATCCAAGAGGCCCAAACTTTCCAGAGTTTGTCAGCAAATTAAAATCCAAACCAACAGCAACAACAAAGAAGGGGTGGAAGCAGTGGAAAGCAAATGAAATGTTAAAAAAAAAAAATTAAGCAATACATACTTGCATTCTCATTAGTAGGAACGTGTGAGATGAAGCACATTATGTTATTAGGCATTCTCTCGATTCAGTAAACACAAGCTGAATAAATTTATAAATATCAGCATTAAGTGAGATTTAACGGGAAGCTGTTTATCTTCTGCCTGTCAGACAGAAGGCAGCGTGTTCTGTGTATCACTCACCAGCACCGCAGCCTGCACCCGCCTGTCCAGGTGAGCTTGGCAGAGCCACTGCAGTGGGCCTGGTGGCTGGAGGGGCCACACGGCAAAGCAGCCACCATCATGGGCCCTGAACAGAGAGAGCTCAGGAGACTGCTGCCTGGGTTGTGGCCCTGTCCCCTTAATAGCAAGTATCTGTGTGATTTTGAGGATGCTAGTTAATGTCTTTAAGCTAAAGTACCTTGGTATGGCTTAGTGTCTTCACCAAAATTCTTGTTGAAACTGATCAGTTGTGTAGGGTATGAAGCTAGGTCCAGGCAAGACCTGTCAGAGGTGATTCGGTCATGGGTCTTACAAACAAAGTGGTCCCCTCGAAGAGCAATGGATTATTGAATTGCCTTGAGAGCTGGTCTGTCATAAAAGCCAGTTTGGCTCAGTCTCCTCTACATATGACTCTTGCCATGTGATGTTCTCCATGTTGCCCTGAGACTCTGGAGAGAGTCCCCACCAGCAAAAAGGGCATCACCAGATGAGGTCTTGAATTCTTGGACCTCTTAGATTCTAGAATTATGAGCTGAAAATAACCATTATTATTTGCAAAGTAATCAATCCATGGATTCAGTCATAGCCACAGATGATGGACTAAGACATACCTTGACTGAAAAGTTAAAAAGAAAAAACAGTGCCCACTAGGTGTGTTGGCACACAACTGTAATCCTAGCACCTTGGGAGGCTGAGGCAAGAGGATCACAAGTTCAAGTACAGCCTGCGTAACTTAAGGACTTGGCAAGATTGTGTCTAAAAAAAGTACATTTTAAAAGGGTTGGGAATGTAACTCAGTGTGAAAGCCTATGATCAGTCAAAGGAAGAAAGAAAATAATGGGAAAAAGAGGAATCAGTTCATACCTCCTGAGATCATTGAGAGCATTAAGCATTACTGTTCATTTCCAGTACAGGGTAGGGGATACGGAGAGGAGCAGGGGGTGCTGGGCTCTCCCATCCTAGGCAGCCACACAGATGCCAGGGGAAGGACAAGGTGGTCTCAGAGAGGGCATGGGCACTTGGAATTTAGGTGTGCATCCTGGCTCTGCTTTTCCAGGATGATACCAGCTCTCTAAGCTTCTATTTCCTCCTCTTATATTCTTACAGAACTTCTCAGGTTAAATTGCCAGTGAGAATTGTCAAATGAATCTGTATACAATGAGTATCAAATGTTGGAGCAAGACAAGGTCACCAAGGATTGGGGTCTTGTGATGGGTGAGATCCTGATGTGAGTCTCTGGTCCCTCTGTGAGGCCTGCAACTGGCCCCCTCTGCAGGAACCCCATCTATGGGCTGGAGCTCTGTGCATGGGCTTAGAGAACCAACAGCATCCTAGACAATCAGCATGTCCTGGAGCTGCCAGCTCCCTGCACCCAGCCTACCCACTCTTCCCCATGCACATGCGCACACTCTCACAAATAGAATAAAATAAAACAGAGGACAAAATGAAATCTGCACTGCAGCCTGGTTTACACGCCTGGGCTCCAGGGATCCACACCTTCCCTGAGGCCATCCTGTCCTTTCCCTTTGGCTGGTATTTGTATTGCTCCCATCTAGACTACAGAGCCAAGCAGCTACCTGCTCTGCTTTGCTTTAATTTATGGCCAAACACTGGAAAGTTTGGGCCTCTTGGGTGTTAATGGAGAAAGGGCCAAGTGGGCTTGCAGAAGTTAGACCTATGTCTCCAACCTGCTCCATCAACAGGAGGCACAGTGACAGGTCCCCAGTAAAGAGCTGTTGCATATGTGACTAATGCCGATTTTCAGCTCCCTAAGAAGCTTTGGACACTTATAAGGTCCTAGCAGAGTCTCTGAGAACAAAGCAAATACTTGGGTTACATATCAATACAGGAGATATCCAAAATCATGTATTTTCCTATGCATGACAAATGCGGAACTCCTCCCTCTCCCTCCCCTCCCCCTCCCCTTCCCTCTCCCCTTCCCCCTCCCC